>ML833789.1:6230-18300 GCA_009831015.1 Picea engelmannii
TCAAAAGTACCCATCAAAGATGGACACAACCCAACTCCTATGTTGACGACACCGGCTTGAGGATTATCTACCATGGGAACCGTGGATGCCCCCAAGGTAGGGTCAGGTCGAGAGAAGGACAACTGATCAATAGTCACTATCCGACCTTCATGTGGAAACAATAGGACTCAGAAGATTGTAGCGACCACCGCTTGCATTGCATAGGTCCAACTCCGTCCTAACAATAGATTGTAGTCGATGGGGGCATCAACTACCTCTACTTCGATGCACACAGTCTTTCCACCTAACTGCACAGGGAAAGAAGGAATGATGCCATGCGGTCAGAAAGAACGACCATCGAACGCAGTGAGGAGAGTAGGTGACGGAGACAACTCAGGTTGACCAATGGCTTTCTAGAAAGATAACGACATAACGCAAGTCGAAGCGCCCTCGTCTACCACCGTGCGGAAGATATTTCGTGTAAAATTTTTCATGGGGTGAGCCACTACTATCTGAAACGTGACGTGGTAAGGCAAACGAGGTTTCAAATCAGTCGTATCTAACATGATCATTCCTGGGTTACAGGTATCAATAGAGCCTAAGGCAGTCAACAAGGCTTTTCTCTGAGCAGGGCAACTTTGGAGGAATTCCAAAGAAGACATAGCACAAGGGGTTTGCGACAAATCTTCCACCACAGAGTAGTTCTGGGTGGCCCTTGCGTTTGGATTATGAGAAGCTCGTTTAAACGCACCTTTGGGGATGCGAGTCATTGTTTCACCCAACGTCCTCTCGATCTGTAGCGGAAGAGATGGGATCTCGGCTTCTTTGCCCTTATCAGAGGCACTTGGTTTGCTATAGTCGTGTGCTCTAGTCGTTATGAAAGCATCACTTTTCACCATATATACGTTCGCGGCGGACGGATTGTTTGGGGGAGGGCAGTTTTCATGGCTGCCCCCCTCGCCACTTGTAGAGGCTTGAGTTAAATTTTGCCCATGTTGAAAAGGGTTAGTCAACACGGCTTGCTGTTGCTGTGTGACAAACTTCTGGGCCTCTGCAAGTCGAGGGCATAGGTGAGTTGGGTGGTCTTCCGCACATAGGTTGCATGGATACCTCGCCCTCTTCTTTTCTGTGGTGCCCTCGCCAGCCTTATCATTTGTTTTTTTATCCCCCTTACTCTTCTTGCGTTGTTTTTTCTTCCCTTCAGGCTGCTGGTTGGCCTTTGGGTTAGTCGTCTGTACAGAGTGTACTTCCGACGTTTGAGTAGGAGGAGCAGCCAAAGCAGTAGTCTGGCTGGCCGCTGAGTGTTGTATCGATAACTGCTGCAATTGTTTTGTCAATTGCTCAGCGAGCTTGGTTTGTGCGGAACCTACAATACCGTCGGCATGTGGTCCGACTCTCTGTCTGGTTTTTTCTAGGATCGACCGTGGTGCATCTGGTAAGATGCTGTATAGCAAACCGGACTGAGAATAGATAAGCTCAAACTGTTGAGCTCGCATAATGGCGTCTTCTTCCGAGAAGACTCCGGACGTTGCGACATCTTTGGACAACTGTGGGACCAAGGACTTAATGAACCACTCCAGCAGGAATGATGGTGGGACAGGTACTTTGATAAGACTCTTTCGGCATCGCCACTCTCGAATGTGATCCGAGATATGGTCCGTTGTCGTCTGCTCGAAATTGGCTAGCAATTCTGTGCCAGCGTCGTATCTCACAGGTAACTGGAAATGGTTAAGGAAGACCATTGCCAGTTCGCCAAAAGTAGAGTATCGTGAACGATCAAGCTCTATGTACCATTTCGCGGCACTCCCAATAAGGGTGCGTTGAAACAATCGCAACTGGACGGAGTCATCTTTTAGTGAGTTCGATGAACACCAAAGATGGAAAGTAGTCACGTGATCACTTGGATCTTCGTTAGGCTTAGCCTCGAACTTTGGGATGTCCGAAGGCAACTTCGTTGGCATAGGAGGCCAACGCGGATCGTGACAGATGGGATCATTCAACAACCGTGTTAAATCCGGCAAGTGTAACGTCGCCAAGAAAGGTAGTTTAGGTTGTTGCTGATAGCCGGGATAAAAGGGTCTTGGGGTTTGACTAGCACCAGGTTGCCAGGAAAAGTTGGGTTGCTGGCCAGGGTTTTGGTAGAAACCTTGGCCTTGACCAGCGTAAGGGTTTTTCATTTGAGGAGACATCATTTGCTGATTCCCCATGAAGGACATAGGATTTTGGGTGTTCATCGTATTTGAGGGACTTTGGGAAGGATTCCCCCATGCCGGTCCTGTGGGGAGAGGCATAGAGGCTTGTTCGGGGTTCCATTGATTGTGGAAAGCAGTACTCCAGAATGACATTCCCGTGGCGGGATTGGATCCTTTTCCTGAGTTCCAAGGTCCTGGTATATGTGCCCCTAGCGCAGGAATAGTACCCTGTGCTGGATTAGACTGTCCAAAGATGTGTGTGCCCCCAGGTGGGAAAGCAGTGGGTGTGAGTGTGTTATTACCAAACGCCCCGTTCCAAACAAACAGTGACGAACCTACCGACAAAGTTTGCGCAGGTTGTCCTTGACTCCCAGCTCCAAGTGAACTTGTGTGTGCAGGCTGCCCGGCGGACTGCTGATGCAATCCACTAAGCGAAGGGAACGAAGGAGGTATATGACCCCCAGCGTAAGGAAAAGCATTGAAAGGGACATGAATGCCCCCAAGTTGACCTTGTAGGGGAGCGTTGGAGCTCCCTGCCCCCAGACCCAAAGTCTGTGAAATGGAAGAAGTGAGTGCAGGACTTGTTCCTGAACTAGGCATACCATATGAAAACGGAGGGCCGGTCGCACTAGGTGTGTAAGGAAGTGTGGCCGCCGCGATAGATGGCGTCGAACCACTGTGCGACGTAGTTGCGGCCGAGACCATGGTGGCCCGGACCGTCAACAAAGGCAAGTTAGGAGAGGCTTCTCCTGTGGTAACAACAGTGATAGGAATGGAAGAAGTCCCAGTTGAAGTGATTTGTTCCATAACTGGGTTAGGCGCTGATAGGCATTCGTAAAATTGAATTGGCACAATAATGTCCGACCCAAAATCAGCGTTTGAGGTTTCAACCAATCCAATATTGGTGGTCGATTCCTCGGGGGGTTGTTCAGGATCGAAAGCCCCGGTTGCTTCGAAAGACCCAAGATGGTCTAGCTTCCACCTCAGTGGTGGCGAGGGTGGCTCCAGGATAACCGGCGGTAGGCCCAGAAGCCATCGTGACCGGCGGAGCTCTGAATCCTCCACTATGTGATAAGATTCACGACATGCTAAGGTATTCTACACGAACAAACAGTAACACGCACTAAAAGAAAGTCCCTAAAAGATAAATCAAGCAAGCACTATATTAGTAGGAAGAACAGTTACAACAACCAACACTAGAGTACTTTACCGGTGCAAGTGCAACTCGAATACGGAAGCACCCTCCGGGTCTACTCTACAAAGTGTTGGTCCGATGTCCGTCCTAGGTACCGCGGTATACCCTCGCAGTCACCTGTGTATGTCCCTAGAAAAGATAGGCAACTAGTTTTCCATCACGTGAACAACTATCAGGCGGGTACAGTCGGCAGTCGGGTAGACCACAATGAGCAGGGTATCAAGCCCGAAACCTGTCAAGGGTATCGAGAGCAAGTGTTCCGGAAGATGACTGAGGACCTCGAACGGATTCGAGACCCATGAAGCTCCGTGGCAAATGCTAACGACGGAATCCCTTAACAGATCCTCTATATGTGTTCTCCACAACGCTCGGTCCAGCTTTGAAGGGGTTATCTCCGCTGCCTTCCCTTACGCGACCTCGTTTTTAGCCCCTGTGTTAGAGGGGGGTCTTGAATAACTTTCCGTAACTGGACTTCTACACTCCCTAATGACAGACTCCAATGTTTGGTTTGGGTGGCCTTGGAGAATTTACTCTCCAACCTATTCCAAGGCCCTATTCTTAAGCTAGTGTATGCACCCTACAAACAGAAAAGTCTACTTGATTTTATTTAGCGTTGCTTTTAATGGGCTTTTTAAATCTCAAGGTGCGGAGGTGAAACTGATGGTGTGTAAAAAGACTCAAAGCAAAATGCACAGAAATGCTTGGAAACAAACTTTTCTAAAATGCAAAACCAACAACTTTTCAATGAAAAGACTTCTTTTTCTAAAATTACTAAGATTTTATGCAGTAAATATGAAGGATTTTCACTCAAATCTGTGAGCTACTTATACTAGACATGCACTGCCAAAACTTATGCAACAAGACTTCTTTCCAAGCTACTGACGCAACAACACAATCCTCAAATCAAGAAGAAAATGAAAGATTTTTTTTTTTTTATTTCATTGTAAAATCACAACAAGGAAAAATGATGACAAGAACAAAACCAAGAGAGTGAAAAGAAAACTCTGGCTTAAAGCACAGATCGCAAACAGAATCAGAGCACAAAAAATGCAACAAAGCAATCTCAACAACACCAATTCCAACACTTGCCTAAAAACCATAAAACAAATATTTTTTCTCTTTTGTCTTTTCTATCAAAAAATCAAATAAAAAACACAGGATAAGGAAAAGATGCCCTAACCTGCTGACTGTGCAGCCACATACTCCAAACCCTGTAAGGAGTACTTCTCACCACAGGAGGGGATGACTGCCCCACCCAGGCTGAAAGGCAACTAGACAGACCCGTGACTGTCACCAAGACAGCACGCGGTCAACCGCGTGCTAAGCTAGAACAGCCCGCAGATACCCATGCTCAAGACTAAAGCAGCCCGCGGGTAGGTATAAAATCTAAGAAAAAGTCAAACACAGGCAGCCCAGACCTGAAAGAGGCCTCTGGTATTGACAACCAGGGTCTCTGAAAAGCTTGGATGCTGGCACTTCAACAGAAAAAGAAAAATTTCAAACAAGAAAACTAATGCAAAGAATAGTCAAAACAATAAGGCAGACTGAAATCAAGACAGTAAACCAATCAAGACCCAGACAGAATCCAGAAATCCCCCTGAGAAGATAAACTTCTGACAGGGAAGAGGGGACTGCCTCTAAAGCCTTCTGAAAGCTACACGCTATTGAAACCTCTGCAGCAAGCGGATAACCGTGGGCTGTAGAAGGTTAGGGCGCGGGTTACCCGCGGACAGGGCTTCTGCAGGCCACGGGTACCTCTGTGTGTCCCGAGAATGAATGTCAAGCGTCAATCAAGGAAAACTGGTATTGATAACCAGGTTCCCTGCTAGCATTGACCTAACAGGCAACAAAATAACCAAAGAAAAAGAAACTGAACTTCTTTAAACTACCCAAAAGATCTTTAACCAAATCCGGAAACCCTAAGAGTAAAATCTATCCCCAGTGGAGTCGCCAATTCTGTTGTTGGGTATTCTACCCTACGTATTAGCAAGCTAGGGTTTTAAACTTGCATGCAGATCATGACCCTTCATAAGTTACTTTTTACCTCCTACCCGAATCTAAAACCCCTTTTCTCAGGCAAACATGAGAAGAATCAACTAACCTTTTTACCAACGGTTGAAGTAGATCCTCCGTTGAGCTTTTATCCCCTTGTTGCTGCTGCTCCTTCCAAAAAGCTTTCCTGCAATGAAGACAAAACTATGCATGCATGCTACTGATCTACTAGAGGGTTAGATATTAAACACAAATCAAATAACATAGATAAGACTTATGTATTCGGGACGGGAAAAGTATCTTTTTCATTAATCTCAATATGAACCAACTTACAATGATTTTGAGACCGACCACCGTTCCTCAATCCTGATCCTGGGTTCTTCCTCTTCTTTGTCCTCCAACTGTTGTGGCTTGAATTTCTCCTAAATCTTGAGGCAAGGCTAAAGGGTTGGGACAAAATGGACTTGGCAATTTGGCAGAGTTTCTTTGCTATGATTTTTCCTTCTTTGAATAGTACCCCTACCCCTCCTTTTATAGGCTCGAAGGAGCTAGGGTTTTAGGCGAACTCTCGGCCATGCATGGCTGGGAGTTCCAGTTAACTGACAAAAAGCTCTTCGTCCCAGCGGAAACTTTCCTGATTTTTTTCTTTGTTAGGTAAACGCGGGCTGTAGTGGGTTAGCCTGCGGTCACCTGCGTGCAGTAGAAGGCCAGACAGCGGTCAACCGCGCCCAGTGAAAGGTTAGGGCGCGGGTTACTTGATTTAAGTGGTTTTTTGAGGATTTGTTCAACATGGCTTTGGCTAGGAAGAGGCATGAGTTGGCCTGATGCCAGGTAAACCTGTGTGGTGCATTTTAGGGTTATAACAATAATGCAACGATAAATGTTGAAGAAAAATGATAATAGAAGAGTTAAAGACAAGAGATATTGATGAATTGGAGTGTTGGTAACCCAAGGCTCCAATTCTCAAAGCCTAAGGGGAGACTAGCTACTAAAGTGTAGGTAACCCTAGCCATTAGTAGATTTCCTCCCTCTCTAACTCAAAGATGAAGAAAAATCGACTAAGATGAAGCAATGGATACTAAGGTGTTGCAATGGCAAGCCCTTAGCTCATGCTTCAAGAAAAATGGCCTTTTGACAAGATCAAGTAGGTGAAATCTTTTGAATCTAGGACAATAACATGTGCTAGTCTTCCTAGGGTTTAATCAAGAAATTTCATAATATTGAATGTAAATGAAATTTAAATATAACTATAACCATTCAATTAAGAAGAATTGCAGAAAATTCACTTACATGCATCAAGAATAATCAAGAAAATTCCTAGTTGAACACATCCACCAAGAAGCTTGCCAAAATACACCAAATTTAGCCTCCTTCAACAAGTGTGCCTAAAATTTCAGCCAAGAAACCCTAAGGAGGGTGCAAATTTTAGTCCTCACAAGTGAGTGAAAGATGATGAAAAATAAGAGGGATTTTTCACTTATTTATACAATACTGATGACCAGAATTAGGTCAAAAAGGCCAACATGGACAATTACAAATAATATCCAGTTTTTACATTAGATGTCATAATTAAACCCTAAAACAAGATGAAAATGTGACGTAATGCCCTTTTAGGGTGACGTTAGGCCCTTTTTTTGGCAACGTTGGCCTCCTGGAGCAAAACGTTAGGCCTTCTTGGGCCTGAAGAACCTGCCACACGTGCCACTTAACACACAACTGCATCCAAAACATCCCAAAACACTGGGTGATGTCATGGGTGACCTGGGTGATGTCATGGGACTTCCAAGGCCTACATCATGGTGGAAAGGGAACAACCCCCTTGGGTCCAAGCCTACCAAGTTGTCCCTAGTGAAACATCCTCCTCTCTCTCTGGTGCAATCCTCTGATCTGTTTCTACCCCTGGCTAGGGTCTAAAAATCCATCTAGTGGGATTTTAGCCCCATGGAGGTTTGAACTAATCATCTCCCCATGTGTAACTGTCCATCGGGTGTGTCCCTACAACATCAACATATACACCCTCCATGGGCTAATAAGTCACAAGGATCATAGAAATATCAATCACATCTAATCATCAAGTTATTAAACATGTGCATGAAACCCCATTTACTCAGACAAGTTCTCAAAGATGTTATGCTATTCTACAAGCCAAGTTTGGAGGGGATGCTAGGACGTCCTATTGGTACATTGCTCATTGGATGTGGGATGTCCCTGGATGGAGACAAAATCCAGGTCATGTGAGTGGACGAGGTGGTAAGGGATGTATGGGAAATGGGTGCAGTGAAAGCAGGGAAATGTATGGCTTACTTGTGGGTGCCTCTAAAGAGAGTGAGATGCACCTTGTCATGGATGCAAGTGTTTCCAAGCCCATTCATGACTTTTATCTTTTGTTCTTATTGATTTTTATTTCAAGAGGCTAGTTAGGGGACACTTCCCTAGCGTGGTGACCAGAGGTGGCAATGTTACCCACAAGAATTTCATGAAAATGAGAAGGCTCGCTCGTGATGAGACCCCCTTTCTCTTGGCTATGCCACCAAGAGCCACTACCCTTTCGTGGTGACCAACTGCTGGTAGTGTCATACCGCTACATGCCCATTTACCTAATAGGTTGACTCATGATGAGACCCCCTATCCTCCAACTAGGTCTTGATTTATTATTTTTATGGGTCCCTCTGTTTCTTACTGAGAATCCTTTTATTGCTTTCTCGGGGATCCCTGGGTCAAGCATCTCAAGGTTTCATTATTTTGGATTTTATCTTTTGCCAACTACTTTTACCCTCTGGGCCTTTATCCCCTTATTCCCATAAGGTAAGGTACAAACCTTAGATATTTGGACAACCCAATGCCTGGACTAGTGTAATGGAATGGATGAGTGGGAAAAATATGAAAAGTGGTAAGTATGGTGGGAGAAGACGATGGAATTTCATGAATCCCCCCAGTGGGAACTCAAAACCTATAGGACCCAGGTTACTAGGGCATCCCATCATTCCCACCAGGTGTGGTCAAGTGGAAAGACATAAGGTCCAAGCACATGCTAGAAGAAAAAATAATCAAATTCACATATTCAAAAGTTTTGAGGATCATAGTGACACATACCATGATACCCAGACTCATTACCTCATGGAGAAAGACCCATTTCTGCTAGAAGACCAGGCCAATGTGATGGATACTACTGCTACTAACAAAGTGGAGGCACTGAAGAATTAAAGGATGAGCTCTCCAGGGCCATGTTCAAGTCAATCTGGCTCTCTTTACTCCATATCTAAGACCCGTGGGCCTAAATACATAATCTCCTTAGTTATCCCTAGGCTAGGGGATACAATCTGGCTCCAACTCGGGGACATGTACTCACCGTAGAGCGCATGAGAACCTCAACATCTCTAACATAACCTGTGACCTACTTGATTTCAACATAAGATTATTAGCAATCATTTGGGGTGGTTATATCACCCCCGACTCATATATATATATAATACAAAATGAAAGCAAACATATATACAAATGGAAATACAAACTACTCTAGCATGAAATGCAAATGGTATATACAATGAATGCAAATGCCTACCTACTTACTTGCACTTACCTGTTGGATGAAAGCTAGGTGTAATCAAACAACCAATGAGACCACCCTAGTAATATCTCACAATACCTGCCTCTGTGCTTCATCATAAACCAAAACAGTGATAAGTTAAGCACAAAAATAACATGAGAGAGAGATTATACTATATCATCAGAAATCATAAATTCTAGCTCATGGAGGCGGGAGGGAGGGACAAAATAATGCCAAGTCATACTCTCAGGAGAGTGCTCAATCCATCTCAGAAAGGGATTATGAAAATTCAGAGGTCCAATAGACTGACTCAAAGAGTCTGAATGCTGGCTACCTCAGACATCTTCATAGCTTGAGGCCTAGGAAAGGATTAGAAAGAATCGAAAGGATGTCTGAAAACTTCTTAAGGGGAAGATGGAAGACTATGATAATAAACTTCTTGAGGTACTCAATCTTCCCCTAAAATCCAAATAGAGGTTTTGTTCTACAAAAGACTTGGGATAAGGGACATCTTTCCAAACCAGTCCTTTAGTGACATAGGAAGGTAAAGTAATCAAAGGGAGGTGGAAAGTCTTATCACAAATATCCTTCTTCATGCAAGTAACTTCCTTACTCTCTGAGCAAAATGATGGTTGAAAATTTTCTTCATAGAATAAATCCAAATTCTCAGAGGAGTACTCATAAAAATCCTCAAGGTATGACCGAAAATGATTAAGAGAATATGGGACTAGGTCAACCCCAAGTGTTTGGAAATTATTGGTAATTATATCATCTCTTTGTTGCCACTGGTAAAAATTAAGAGTAACTTGTTGTTATAACTGTAAAGGAAATGCTTGGAAATGATTCTTAGTGTCGTAAATGGGGTCCATATCATAACCAACTACATCCCACTTACATCTCCCAACATGTACGAAATCATCAATATTATTAACCATGTCACTG
The DNA here is from genome assembly GCA_009831015.1 of Picea engelmannii. Taxonomy (NCBI): domain Eukaryota; kingdom Viridiplantae; phylum Streptophyta; class Pinopsida; order Pinales; family Pinaceae; genus Picea; species Picea engelmannii. The sequence goes on from ML833789.1 coordinate 16,078, forward strand.
TCTATATCATAACATGAAGGATTTAAGGCATTTAAGGGCTCATCTAGCTCCTCTTCACTTTCCAAATCATAAAGTAAATAATTTTCAAAATTTTGGAAAGGAAGGTGACTTACTATGTTTGTTTCTTCTTGTGCAAGAGCTTTGAGGACTTGGGTGTCTTTATTGAATGAAATAGCATGCATCATTGCTTCATCCTCATGAATTTCCATTACATATTCAACTATACAACAAGGAGGATATACCTTTCCTAAGGATTCCACTTCTTCCTCCTTCTCTGAATCATAAAACAAGGCATTGTCAAGATCCTGGAAAGGAAAGTGACTAACCTCATTCTCTTCTTCTTGTGTAGGAGGAATAGGCTCATGGATGGCTTCATCAGAGGGAGAAGAACATATACATATTTCATCACTGTGTTTGATATCTTTGTGCTCTCTCTCTTTAACGATATCTTCATTGTCTTCGATAGAAGCATGAGTAAATTATTGTCCTCCCTCATGGGATCGGAGAGCGTCACTAGGAAGGATCTCCTCAACCTCCTATTGGTTGATGAATTGTTCCCTTCTTCCAAAGATATCAAGGGAGAGTAATATCTCTAGATTAAGGGCATCTAGGGTACCATTGGGGTCATCAACTTTGGTCCCTAGAGGGAAGATGTGTTTTCTCTTGGACATAGAGATATTCTCCTCAATTTTCATGACCATGTTATGAGATTCATGGAGTGTTTTTGGCCCCTTTTTATTGAGGAGGAAACCTAAATGCACTAAGAGTGAATTGGTATAGAGGTAAACAAGGTACTTGTCTTTAGGACGATGGCTTCTAGGGATCTGATACAACAAGAACTCAAACCTATTATGGAATTCATTGACAATATCAATCTTAGTTTTTATTATATAATCGAGGCTTTTTAGTATCTTTTGGATATCTTCTAATTTAATACCCCATCTCCTGAGAAAGGTTTATTCTAATTGGTCCATAGTTTTGATGCTAGCATTAGGGATATTGTCATACCATCCCCTAACATTTCCATGAAGAGTGGCAGAGAAAAGTTTCATTGCCAAATCCTCAACATCATCACTGATAGGGTGGAGTTGAAAGAAATCCCAAAAGTTATCCATGTGATTTTCCGCTCTCTCCCCAATACTACCAGTGAATCTAGGGAGCCATTTATCATATTTCTGGGGCACAATTCGTACTTTGATAGAAGAGAAGGTAAATGGAGAGAAAATTGGCAAAACGAGAGACTATCCTATCACTGTCACCTCAATAGGATGTCCCTTTCTATTTAGGGTGGTAGGTCTAAGGGAGATGTACGCAGTGACCTGAGGGTTTGAGAAGGAAAAGTCAAAGTGGCTAGGTAAAGATCCCCTCTAACAAGTCACCACCGATCAGAAAGTCTGGTTTTATAACCAATGAAGAGATAATATGTCAAAGTGTACCTACTCGGAACAAAGAAACAAGAAAACTATATATTTTCAAGTACACTTGCTGGTTATCACTTCATAAAACCATAGACTTTCTTAATAAAATGAATTTTCCAAATGTAATGAAGTAAACATAAAATTTATAACAACAATATTTATAGATAAATACTTCACATTAAATGCCTTGAAAATAGATTCAAAATGACTAAGAATCATTAACCATTGAAATCATAACACTAGCATTTGATAGAAGCACATAAGACAAGGTATAATTCATCTTTTTCAATTTCTTTAATGAGATTTTAATGCTACATCTAATGGTTGTAGCTTACTTTAGTAACATCAACAATATTGTTAGTAGGTTAGGCTATTCTAGGGTTAGAAAGTGTTAGTAGGTTGCTCAAAGAGTAGGTTTTCAAGGTTGTGTTGATCAATTACTCAAGAGATGACTTAGACTAGTGATTTTAGGGTAAATGGAGTCAATAATGTAGCAACAAATGTTGAAAAAAAATGATAATGGAGAGTCAAAGACAAGAGAGAATGACAGGTTGGAGTGTTGGTAACCCAAGGCTCGAACTATCAAACCCTAGGGGAAACTAGATACTAAGTTGTAGGTAACCCTAGGCGTTAGTAGATTTCCTCCCTCTTTAACTCAATGATGAAGAAAAATTGGCTAGGATGAATCAATGGATACTAAGGTGTTGCAATGGCAAGGCCTTAGCTCATGCTTCAAGATAATTGGCCTTTTGACAATATCTAGTAGGTGAAATCTTTTGAAGCTAGGACAATAACATGTGCTAGT
>ML833789.1:28029-45014 GCA_009831015.1 Picea engelmannii
GAATACATTAACTTATCAAGACATGTCAAGTACATTTTGAAACTTGGGAGTCATAATTAATTAAGGAAACATTTGGCTATGAATATTGTTAACACATTGTTAGAAGTTGATGTGAGCATCTAGGAGGTCTAGAGTTGCAAGAAAACATCTTAGTATATTCCACACATTGTCTAGACATTTTGTATATATACAACACTTTAGACATTGTCTAATATATACTCCCTTAATCTCATATAAAGTCACACAAAACCTTTAACAATATCAACGTAATAATGTCAATGAAAATAATCTATATGATGAAAGCTTATGATAAGAAAAATATTATAAAATTATTAAACATCAATGAGATAAAGGTTTTAACAAAGTTAAATATAAATAATTTTTTCCAATCCTATTACATCCTTTAATTGCCTCCACTTGCATTCCTAGTTTTGTTGTTATATTTAAACCTAGCTTCATCATGAGATATTTTATGACCCCTATTCACTTCTTTGTTAGGGTTTTGCTGCCTCTTTTTTCATAGTTGCACATTCTTGTCTTAGTTCTGGTTTTGATTTTCTCTGTAGACTATTAGTTGTGATAAACTAGAGAATTATGGCCTTGATAGCTCTAGGTGCTCTAAATGATGCTAGGATAGCCACTTGGGGCACAACCCCAATTTGAGATCAATAGATTTGGTGAAAAATGTTAGAAAACTAAAGAAATGAGCAAAAAACGATGTTCAATTATATTACAATAACGATGATGATGATGATTATGATGAGGTTGATGACGATGTTTGACTATATTACAATAACGATGATGATGATGATGATTATGATGGAAATGATGATGTGACTGTATGATGATGATGATGATGATGTGATTATATGATGTTGATGACTATGATGATAATGACAATGATGATTTGGTATTAATGAATGTACTCATAATGTGCGATGACGATGATGAGAAAGAGATGAAGGAGAAGAGGGAGAGAAGGATATCAGATACGATGATGATAATGATGATGACGATATTAATTGTACTAATTATGATGATGATGATAATTGTACCAATGATAATGACAATGATGACAACAATGACTATGACGATGATGATGATGATGACAATTTTTTTTTCTCACTGATAATGATGATCGAAGATGATTGTATTGATGACAATGAAGACCATGAAAATAATGATCATCGTCGTCGTCATCGTCATCATACCCATTCTCAAGGGTAAAATACTTATAATAGTCGAAATTCTCATGGGAGGTTAATCCTCTTCAAATCCACTTATAATAGTCGATAATTAATTACCTGTCTTTTGCATCTCATGCCCAAGGGCACCCTCAACTCCATTATGAATAATGTTTTGCATGGAAACTCTAATGTTGTTCATCCTGACTCAATGTCGTATCTTTTGGATCTCATGTCTAGGGACATCCTCAAATCCACTTGTGATAATTTTGTGCATGTGAAGTTTAGTACTAACAATTTTAATCTTTTGAATCTCATGCCTAAGGGAATCCTCAGACCATCTTTTTAATCTCATTGCAAGTTGTTGGCACTAATATAGGGGTTATAGTGGAAGCTAGCTAGATTTGAACTTATGTCTCACACTAACCCACTAATCCTTGATCCCCTAATGCACTAACCCCCTAATACCTAACTCACTAACCCTAAAGATACTAACCCACTAACACATAACCCTAACCCATTAACCATGGATGGAAATTATCCCACTAACCACTAACTGGATGACAACTAAGACACTAAATCCTAACCCACTAAGCAATAACACAATAAATTCTGCCTTACTAACCTATTAAATGATTAATTAAGATTTAACCAATATTCCTAACTGTTATAACCCTAAATTGCACCACACATGCTTACCTGGCATCAGGCCATCTCATATCCCTTATTTTCCAAAGCACTGCTAAACAACTCTTTGAAAATCATCTTTTATAAAGGCCCACGCGCCCTACTCGATTACTGCACGCGTGTACACGCTGGCTGACCCAAAACAGCTTGCGTGGACCGACAAAAGCACAAAAAAGGAAAGTTGTTGATGTAACACAAAAGCTATGGGTGAGTTAACTGAAACTCCCAGCTATGCATGGACGAGGGTTTGTCCAAATACCTAGCTCCTTCTAGCCTATCAAATAAGGGGTAGGGGTTCCATTTGGAAGAGGAAAAATATAGCAAAGAAACTTTGCCCATTTGGGTATTCCCATTGTCCCAACCCTTTAGCTTTTCCTGATGCCAAAGGAGATACAAAGCAAAGCAGTTGGAGGATAGTAGAAGAGGAGCCCAGGATCAGGTTCATGGAGCGGTGGATGGTCTCAGCTTTTGTAAGTTGACTCATTCAAAGTAATAAAGAAAATGCTTTTCCCGTCCCAATTCATGAAATTTTTATAGTTTGATTAGTATATGTTTGGATTTCTAACCCGTTAGTATATAAGTAGGATGCATGTGTAGTTGTTTCTTGTCTTGTATGTAGGTCATCTTTGGAAGGAGTATTGCGAACAAGTAATCAAGTACAACGGAGGATCGACATCAAACGTTGGGAACAAGGTAAGTTGATCTTTCCATGCATTTACTAAGAAAAGAGGACTTAAATCTAGGGATGCAGGTAGAAAGTAGTTTTTCTTCGGTCATATCTACATGCAAAGTCTGAACTCTATTTGCTAGTCCGTAGGGAGATTTCCCCCACAACAAAATTGGCGACTCCACTGGGGACACTCTCTAGGGTTCCTGGAATTTTATCTAGTTTTTGGGTAGTTTTAAAGACTAGTTTTTCTTGCCTATTTTTTCTTTTAGTTTCTGTAAGGTCTGAGCTAGCAGAGAGTCTAGTTTTCCATACCAGCTTTCTCTAACTTGCTTGTCTGTGTTTGTCGGGACCCATAGAGGTACACGCGGCCTTCATAAGGTCTTCAAGAGTGTACCCGCGCCCTACTCTCTTACAGTCTGCGTGCGAACGCTAGCTGAAGAAGTAGCAATAGCATGTAGAGTTCAGAGAACTTCAGATGCGGTCAACCTCTTCCCTGTCAGAATCACACATTCTCAGGCGGTTTTCTGAAATTCTGTCTGAGTCTTGGTTGTTTGTAGTCCTATCTCAGAGTTTTTTTTCTTTATCATTTTTTCTTACATTATTTGTTTTTCTGTTAAAAAGAGTGTCCAAGCCTTTCAAGGGATCCTGATTATCAATATCAGTGGTCTCTTCCTAGTTTGGTCTGTCTGTTTTCATTTTTTCTCAGCGTTTAGATATACACGCGGCCTGTACAAGGTCAGACCACGTGTACAAACACTCTACATCTATCCAGCGCATGTTCGCACGTGTGCTGTTAGATTAACAGTCACGTGCTTGTACAAGATACTTTTTGTTGAGGGTAAGGCAACCATCCTTTCCCTTGATAAGAATTATTCCTCTCAGGTGTTTGAATCTCTGTCTGAGCAGCCGATAGCTTAGGATTAATCTTACCCTTAGCTTGCTTTTTTTCATTTAAAAAAAAGTTGTCATAAAAATAAAAGAATTTTAAAGGTTTTTAGACAAGTGTGAGAGTCATTTTTTTAAAAATTGCTAGTGTGTGATTTTTGACCTGATTCTTTGCGATCTTTGATTAGGCTAGAATTGTTTTTCTTGGTTTTTGCTTGTTGGTATTTTTCCTTTTGCTTTATCAAGCATTTAAATAATAATAAAAAAAATTCTCTTTTCATTTTCATGTTTGGTTGAAGAGTGTGTTTCTGCATTATTAGCCAGGGAAAAGTCATTTATTTCATAAGTTTTTGCAGTTTACTTAGATCATGAGTAGCTTGTAGTCAAGTGAAATTTATTTTGAGTTTGCTGTCCAAAATCTTAGAAAATAAAAAATATTTATTTTGAAAAGTTGTTGAAATTTTGCATTAAGTAAAAGTTTTGTTTCCATCTTTTTTATTCATTTTTTTCTTTCGTCATTTACACATCATCAGTTTCACTTTCATACCCGTTGACGTAAGACAAAGCCATAAAATTAATGCTAAATTTAAAATCTACTAGACTTTTATGTTTGTATGGTTCACCAACTAGTTCAAGATTAGGGCCTTGGATTAGGTTGGAGAGGAAACTCTTCAAGGCCAGTTAAAATCAAACATTGGAGTTTGAGATAGGGAGTGTCTAAGTCTAGTGTCATGAAAGTTATCTGGGACCCCCCTCTAACACAGGGGATAAACACGAGGTCGCATGCGGAAAGGTAGTAGAGATAACCCCTCCAAAGCTGGACCAATCGTAGTGGAGAACACATATAGAGGGCTTGTTTTGGGATTCTGTCGTTTTCATTTTCCACGAAGCTTCATGGGTCTCGAATCCATTCGAGGTCCTCAGTTGTCTTCTGGACCTTTTTCTCTCGATACCCTTGACAGGTTTCGGGCTCGATACCTTGCTCATTGTGGTCTACCCGACTTTCCACTGTACCCGCCTGGTGACTGTTCGTGCGCTGGAAACCTAGTTGCCAATTTTGTTTAGGGACATACACAGGTGACTGTGGGGGTATACCACGGTACCTAGGATATACATTGGGCCATGCTTTGTAGAGTATACCCAGAGGGTGCTTCCATGTTAGAGTTTCACTTGCACCGGTAAGTTGCTCTAGTGTTGGTTGTTGTAACTATTCTTCCAATTAATTTAGTGTTTTCCTGTCTTATCTTCTAGGGACTTTTTTTTAGTGGGTGTTACTTTTGAACGTTTAGACTACCTTAGAGTGTCTTGGATCTTCTCACACAATGGAGAATATTGAGCTCCGCTGGTCACAAAGGCTTCTTGGTCTGCCACCGGTTACACTGGAGCCACCCCCGCCACCATTAAGGCGAAAGCTAGACCAACAAGGGTATTTTGAAGCGACCGGGTTACATGCCATTGTGCCCGACCAACCCCCAGAGGAATCGACCATTTTGGACCTTGAAGCAACTATGCTTGGCCTGTTGAAACCCCAATCACTGATTTCTTGGCACCTTTCATCATACCAATTCAATTTTACGAGTGCCAGATAGTGTTACACACAACAATGGAAACAAATGTCGTTACTCCTTCTGGGAATTCTTCAATTCCCACCACGGTTGTCACCACATGAGAGATTTCACCTCCTAACCCACCATCGTTGGTCTGAGCCACCATGGTCTCAACCACAACCACTTCGCACAGTGGTTCGATACCGTCTTTGGTGACGGCCACAACCCCTTTCACACCAAGTGTGACAGGCCCTCCGTTCTCATATGGGATGCCTAGTTCGGGTACAAGTCCTATACTTTCTTACTCCACTTTACAGACTTTAGGTATGGGGGCAGGGAGCTCTAGCGCTCCTCTGCAAGGTCACATTAGGGGCATCCCTGCTCCTTTTAACGCTTTCCCTTATGGAGGAGGTCATATCCCTCCTTTGTCCCCTTCACTCGGCGGCTCGCATCAACCATCTGCCGGGCAACCTACACACAATAGTTTATTTGGAGCGGGGAGTCAAGGACCACCTTCGCATAGTATTTCGGTAGGTTTGACACCGTTTTCTTTGAACGAAACGTTTGGTAACAACACCTTCTCGTCAACCGCTTTCCTGACTAGGGGCAACCCCATTTTTGGACAATCTACTCCTATGCAGGGTACTATTCCTGCACAGGGGGAAAACCTAGCAGGACCTTGGAATTCAGGGTAGGGATCCGTTCCCTCGTTCGGAATGCTAATTTGGGGTAATTCTTTCCACAATCAATGGAACCCCAGCCAAACTACTATGCCTATCCCCATGGGACCGGCATGGGGTAACCCTTCCCAAAGTCCTTCGAATATAATGCATGCCCAACAATCTATGTCCTATTTGGGAAATCAGCCGATGATGTCTCCACATATGAAAAATCCATACGCTGGCCAAGGCCATGGTTTCTACCAGAAACTGGGCTAGCAGCCAAACTTTTCCTGGCAATCTGGTGCCAGTCAAACTCTAGGCCCCTTTTTCCCAGGTTATCACCAACAACCCAAACTACCTTTCTTGGCGACTTTACACTTTCCACATTTGACAAGGTTGTTGAATGAACCTATTTGTCATGATCCGCGTTGGCCTCCTATGCTGACAAAGTTGCCTTCAGACATTCCAAAGTTCAAAGCCAAGCCTAACAAAGATCCAAGAGATCATGTGACTACCTTCCATCTTTGGTGCTCATCTAACTCATTGAAAGATGACTCTGTACAGTTGCGATTGTTTCAACGTACTCTCATTGGGAGTGCCGTGAAATGGTACATTGAGCTTGATCACTCAAGATACTCTTCTTTTGGCAAACTGGGGATGGATTTCCTGAACCATTTTCAGTTACCTGTGAGATACGATGCTGGCATAGAGCTGCTCGCCAATTTCGAACAGACAACAATGGACCATATCTCTGATCACATCCGAGAATGGAGACGCCGGAAGAGTTTAATCAAGGTACCAGTCCCACCAACATTCCTTCTAGAGTGGTTCCTTAAGTCTTTGGTCCTGCATTTATCCAAAGACATTGCGACGTCAGGAGTTTTCTCCAAAGAAGACGCCATCATGAGGGCTCAACAGTTTGAGCTCATCTATTCTCAGTTCGGTTTATTATACAACATATTTCCAGATGCACCACGTTCAATACTGGATAAAACTAGAAAGAGAGTTGGACCACATGCCGATGGTATTGTTGGTTCAACACAAACAAATCTCGCTGAGCAATTGACGGAGCAGTTGCAACAGTTATCTATACAACACATAGCGACCAACCAAACTATTGCTTTGGCTGCTCCCCCTACCAAAATGTCGGAGGTACACACAGTGCAGTTGACTAACCCAAAGGCCACCCAGTAGCCTAAAGGGAAGAAAAAGCAACGAAATAAAGGTAAGGGGGATAAAAAACCCATCGATAATGCTGGCGGGGAAAAAACTGAAAAATGGAAGGCGAGGTATCCATGCAACTTGTGCGTGGAAGACCACCCGACCCATCTATGTCCTCAACTTCCAGAGGCCCAAAAATTTGTCACGCAACAACAATAGGTGGTGTTGACTAATCCATTTCAACATGGGCAAAATCTAACTCAAGCCTCTACAAGCACAGAAGGGGGCAACCAAGAACCCTGCCCGCCTCTGAACAACCCCGCATCCATGAACGTATATATGGTTAGGGGTGATGCTTTTATATCGACTAGAGCGCATGAATATAGTAAACCAAGCACTTCTGAGAAGGGTAAAGAAGCTGACCTCCCATCTCTTCCTCTACATATTGAGAAGATGTTGGGAGAAACAATGACACGCATTCCAAAAGGTGCATTTAAAAAAGCTTCTCATAATCCAAACACAAGGGCCACCCATAACTACTCTGTGGTGGAGGATTTATCACAAACCCCTTGTGCGATGTCTGCTTTGGAGGTCCTCCAAATATTCCCTTCTCAAAGGAAAGCCTTGTTAACCGCTTTAGGCTCTACCGAGACTTGTAATCCGGGTACCATCATGTTGGATACAACCGACTTAAAACCTTGTTTTCCTTACCAAGTTGCATTTCAGATAGTAGTGGCTTATCCCACAAATTTTTTTACTTGGAATATCTTCCGCACGGTGGTTGATGAGGGCACCTCGACATGTGTTATGTCATTGGCATGTTGGAAGGCCATTGGGCAACCCATTTTGTCTCCATCACCTACTCTCCTCACGACTTTCGACGGTCGTTCGTTCCGACCACATGGCATCGTTCCTTCTTTCCCCGTGTAGTTAGGAGGGAAGACCATGTGTGTCGAAGTAGAGGTAGTCGATGCTCCCCTCGATTATAACCTCTTTTTAGGAAGGAGTTGGACTTATGCTATGCAAGCTGTGGTTGCTACAGTTTTCTGTGTCTTGTTGTTTCCACATGAGGGATGAATAGTGACCATCGATCAATTGTCTTTCTCCAGACCTGACCCTGCTTTGGGGGCATCCATGGTCCCAATGATCGATAATCCTCAAGCTGGTGTCGTTAACGTAGGAGTTGGTTTTTGCCCATTCTTGATGGGTACCTTCGATTATCCGCCCCCTCACGGCGACATTAAATTTATATCCAATCACCATAAGGTTGAGATTTTTCAAGTTTCGTTGTTCTGCACGACTTATTTTGAGGATCCGTGGATACTTCCTTCCCCATCAGCCATGATGGATGAGACAGGGCACCCAGGCATGTCCATGCCCTTGTCTATCGCTGAAGTAGCATACTCTTTGGTCTAGCATGCTTTAGCTAACCCTGATCCAACTCCTGCACAAGAGTTAGATCCACTTCTAGAGCCTATTTGGGCTCAAGGTTCTCTCACTAACACCGATTCATTAGAATTAGTATTTCCTTTTGACGAAGCAGTAATTGAAGCAATGACTAGTTCGGAAAAACCTTGGGAAGATCTTCATAACAGATCATATTTTCTCCTAGAGTTAAGCTGAATTGAAATAGGAGAATTCACTGTGACCATGACGGGAGATCAGTCGTGCCCTATTAATCTCTTAGCTACACATGAAATTTATGTTGAGGGAAATATGGAAACTATCGCAGAAACTGTACTGATCAATATCTCCTGAAACCCTAGCGTCATGGAGAATGTTTTTGTCGGAGTGGATTGCTCCCCCAAAGAGATTCAAATCTACACAGATATTTTCAAAGAATTATGCGACGTGTTTGTCTTGTCTTATGAGGAAATGCCAGGTATCGATCCAAAAATAGTCGAACATGAGATCACAACGTATCCTGATGCCAAACTTGTCTGATAGAAGCTTCGTCCAGTTAATCCTAAGAAAGCAACAACCATCAAGATTGAGGTTGAGAAATTGCTCAAGGCAATTTTTATCTATCCTATCCATTTGACCCAATGGGTGTCAAATCCTGTGTCGATCAATAAAAAACATGGCATGATTCATGTATGTACCGACTTCCATGATTTGAAGAAGGCATGTCCCAAAGATAATTTTCCAACACAATTCATCGACTAGATCATTGATGAATGTACTGGTTGCGAGGCCTTTTCTTTCATGGACGGTTTTTCGGGATATAATCAAATCCAAATCAAACCCAAAGACCAACACAAAATGACATTCATTTGTCCTTGGGGTACATTCGCATATCATAAGATGTCTTTTGGTCTTAAAAATGATAGAGCCAACTTCCAGCGGGCCATGTCTTTTGCTTTTCATGATCTCAAACATATAGTCGAGGCCTATCTAGATGATTTAGCATCATGATCTCGCAAGAGAACGGATCATCCCACACACCTTAGACTTATCTTCGAACGTTGTCATTACTTTCAGATTCGCTTGAATCCAAACAAGTGCAGCTTCTGTTTAACGTCAGGACGATTGTTAGGTTTCATCATATCAACAACAGGGATCATGGTCGATCCTCTCAAGGTGGAGGCAATAATCCAGTTTCCCCCCCCACACACAATCCTTCAACTTCAGAGTCTACAAGGCAAGGTGAACTTTTTATGATGCTTCATCGCCAACTATGCCAAAATCACCAAGGGTTTTATGTGCTTACTGAAGAAAGACATTCCTTTTTACTGGGACGATGCCGCTCAACGCTCTTTTGACGCATTAAAACATGCCCTCACAACTGCCCCTCTGCTCCGGCCACCTACCTATAACAAAGATTTCTTATTATATCTGGCTGCAACAGAGTCAACCATTGGCATGGTTTTAGTTCAGGAAGATGATTTGTTCTCATAATACGTGATCTATTACCTGAGTTGAGGCCTCGTAGGACTAGAACTCAATTATTCTCATATAGAAAAACTTGCGTTGGCAACAGTTCATGCTGTTCAATGGTTCAGTCATTATGTTCTATTTCACAAGACCACCGTCATTTCTATCATGAATCCATTCCAGTACATGTTGACACGATGGGTAATAGGCAGAAAAATCAGTATATGGATAGTCATCCTCCATGAGTTTGACTTGGACTTCGTTTCCGCCAAGTCCAAAAAGTTACTAGTCTTCACAGAGCTTATTTCAGAACTTTCGGTTGAGTCAGGTGATGTTGTGCCTGAAGAATCACCTATCTGGAGAGATATGTTTTTGATCACATCTTCAGATCCCTGGTACGAAGATATACTTATCTATCTCCAAAATTTGAAGTGTCCCACTTCTGCTTCTCGTGATGAGCGTTGGCGTATATGCCATCAGGCTAAGAATTATCTCATACTCGATGATATGTTGTATCATAGAGGTGTAGACTGCATCTTATGTTGATGTCTCACACATGAGGAGGTAGTTACTATGCTCAATGATTGCCACACCGAAGCTTGTGGTGGTCATTTTTCTGGGTTGGCAACAACCCAAAAGATTCTACGAGCAGGTTACTTCTGGCCGACACTTATCAAAGATTGTATCGAATCGGTCAAGAAGTGCCATCCGTGCCAAATCTTCTCTCGGAAGATGAGGGCACATCCCACTCCCATGTTTCCTATCATCACAATTGGTCCCTTAACCAAGTGGGGGATTGATTACACTACTTGCAACCCCCCTTCAGCAAGGGGGCAGCGCTATATCATCATAGCCGTTGACTACTTCACAAAGTGGGTGGAAGTTGTGCCAATGTTTAAAGATGATGGAGAGACTGTAACTCTCTTTTTATTCAACCAGATCATAGTAAGGTTCGACGTCCCGAGGGAGATTGGAACTAACCATGGCAGTCACTTTCAGAATCAGATGATGAATGAATTAACATCAAAGCTTGGGTTACGGCAAGAAAATTCATCACCCTACTACCCCCAAGCTAATGGGCAGGTGGAAGATGTAAACAAAACTCTTAAGACTATTCTACAATGAACTATCAACTTAGCTAAGTCAAATTGGCATTTGATGTTATACTCAACATTATGGGTTTACCGAACATCTATTATGACTGCAATCGGTTTCTCACCTTTTCAACTCATTTACGGGCTGGAGGCAGTCTTTCCCATTGAATGTCAGATCCCGTCTCTAAAATTGGCAGTACAATTATTGCCCGACACTTCTCCACTCAAAGAACGGTTAGTATACCTTGAGAAGCTCAATGAACAACATCGTGTTGTGGCCCTGGCCAATGAGGCTCACAAACATAAGGTCAAGTGTCAATATGATAGGTCCGTTCGTCCTCAGATTTTCTCTGAAGGCGACCTTGTCCTGGTCTATGACCAAGATAAAGACCCCCTGGGGGCAGGAAAATTCAAACCCATGTGGTTCGGGCCTTTCATCATAAAAGAGGTATTAAAAAAGGGTGCCTATCGTCTGGTTGATTTCGAAGGGAATGCTTTGGCGGAGCTTAGAAATGGGCTCTACCTCAAGAAGTATTACTCATAGGTAGGTCACTGTGGGTAACTTTTTGTAACATATGTATAGTCTTTGTACTATTACTTTTTTGTTTCTTTTAAATGTTATGGACATGTCATTGATGTTATTTTTCGTCAATATGGCAGATGTCAAGTGATTATGAGGTGTTCATTGGGTATGCAGACGGTGCTAGTCGACACACTCGGAGGCTTGCCTCCGCAGCTTGGGTAATCTTTACACCTCAGGGCCAGTTGTTATCCTCCGAAGGTATATGCTTAGGTGATACCACAAATAATGTCGCCGAGTACAGTGTAGTTATTGAGTTGCTTCATGACTCTTTGTCATTGGGTATATCTCATCTCTGGGTATATCTCGACGCTCAATTGGTTGTGTCTCAGTTAAATAGAGTATACCGGGTTCATGATCCAACTTTACACCGATGATTCCTTAGGGTACGTCTCTTAGAACGAAACTTTGATTATATTACATATTTTCATGTTCCTAGGAGATTAAACCAAATTACAGATACTCTAGCTAATCAAATTTTAGATTGGCATCTTTCACACATATGAAAGAACATTGACATAAGCATGTAAATACATTTTTTTCACACGTGATCCATAAGACACAAAAGACCAAAAAACCATATATAATATCATAAAAGTAACCAGAGTACATAGATGGACGCAAGTGCCTCAAAAATAGGACCAATAACGAGTCACAGGGATTATGCCCTCAAAAAATATATACAAGTAGTGCTCGTGGCATGTAAAATGTCTAAATAGGTTCAGGGCCTATGGGCCCTGTTATACTGGTCGATAGCATGGGCTAAATGCCTAAACAATCGGACGCACGTCCTAGGTGCCCCCACTACATGAGGTTGCATGGATGGTGGTAGGTCCTCAATCTCTGCCATCAGGGCTGTGTGAGTGAGTGCAGTAAAGTTCCGCTCAACTCGTCTGAGTACTCTCTCAGCCTCCCCGACTAGGAGGTCTCCTGCTACTGTTGGTCCCCCGACAGCGGAAACTGTGACCCCTGGCCGAGGACGATGCATGTTCCTTGCATAATCGGCAGGTCGCATGGGTCCCACATCTGCATGCAACAAATGTATATCCGTCGAATACTCTGGCATATAAAAAAAATGATATATATAACAAAAATGACATATACAACAAAAAAAAACTACAAAGGTGGAGACTTACCCATCTCCCCTCGCTCCTCACTAGGAGGCACGGGTATCTCAGGATCTCTTGAAAAGTCTATCCCTGCATATGGGTAATCCTCGATCACATGGATCTTCCGTGACAGCCATGCAAAAAAGTCATCATCGAAGGACTCATTGGTCCTTCCACCACCCTGTCATGGCAATGATACTGCCCATCTACATACAACAGGAAAAGAGGCCTGATGTCCTCGTACCACTACCCGAGGACTAAAGCTCAGAAATCTCTCGAAAAAGAACGAACACAAGATAGTCCCAAACCCGAAGTTCCTCTGTGTCCGCTGATGACAATCTGTCAATTGCCTCTTCATACACTCCAGTAGTGTGGTACTCCAGTAAAACATTTGTGCATTCAAGCACTGGATAGCATAGTTCATCTGTGCATGGGATGCTTGATGCAAGGCCACTGAACCGGTAATCCACCCAATGAGAAATAATATTACTTGCAACGATAGGTTAGTGATCTTACTTATGGGCACCTAGGATCTCAAATGGTTTGTCCCAGCCTCACAGTGCAGGGATATCAGTTCCGCTATGTTATGCAGCCTCGACGGAAACGTCCTGAAATTGACTGGTTCCCCTCTCCTTGAGAGGCCAGTCAAAAAGTAGATATCCTTGGTGGTGGGCACCAGTGATTGCCCCTCTAGAATGAAATCCTCTGCATCAGGGTGCCAATAGTCAACCAAGGCATTCAGTAGCCTCGGTTGCGCCCACATAAACGGACACAGGAAGAACTTTAGAAAACCACATTGCATCAACGTGGCCATGGCATTTGGATCTCCCGCAACCAACTCACCAACTTCTTCATGCTCCCTTTCCCTCTAGTGGACATACATCCTTCCAAAACAACAAAGTTCAGGAGGGTGAGTGAGTGTTTTTTGGTTCTTTTTGTCTATAAAGGGAGGTCCATGTGTGCTGTCTAGGTGACAACTGCATGTACACGCGGGCAGGTTTTACTCTTCTCGAGTGTACACGCGGCCTGTCTAGAGATAGCCCGTGTGGACCTAGGGCCGACCTTTTCAAGGTCGATGCCCACCCAAAAAATGAAATAGAAAACAAAAATAAAGAATTGAATAGCTAGATAGGGGAGTTTGTACTTACTTGGTCCAGACAGAAGCTCATTTCGTCCACTGTAGCTCCCGAAATTACCGTTTTTATCAAAGGGGGTCTTTTGGCTCCAGAGTCAATTTCCAAATCAGCAATGGTGATAATGAGCTGCCAGATTCTATTTATAGACTTTTTGGCCTCTTTTTGTCACTTTTTTGGCCTCCCTTATCATTTTCTTTATACCAAAAACCATTTAGGGTGATTCAGGAGCTATATGGGATGGATTTGATCGGGTATTGGGACACGTTTTTTGAGTTTTGAGTAAATTTTGACGGTCCATGAATTTTTTTTCCGATGATCAACTTGAGCATATAGGTTAGGTTTCTACCCTGATTTTTGTATCTCATTGTCTTTTTCATTTTCCATAGGATCGATCCCATCAGATTGTGACACAGAACCATCATCTCTATTTTAGAAGTGTTGCAACTTGGTGGTAGAGATTACCGGAACATGGATGCCCTAGGTAGATCCTGGTTGCATTATGGCATTCGTGCTGTCTCTAAAAACACTGTAGGCATGGGAGTCCTTATAGTCTTTCCTGAATATGAGTTTGAGCCTCATTTGCATGATTCTTCTTCGCTCTTGACCTCATCCTCAGGACTCCCAAAAAATAACGGGTCTTCTTTTAAGCCCTTTTCAGACCCTCTAAATATGAAAAGATTGTCGAGCGATCTTGTGGCCTTTCACGCTCGTTAAACTGAAATTTTAAGTCACGTCTGTCTGGCGATAGTTTACCCCTTTTTTCGGTCCAGACGATCAACTGTACGAACAAAGGTATACTCTATGGAACTTCAGCTCTATAGAAGAGTACTCTTAGGTATAATTTTATCTCTTTTTCGGGCCTGAGGGACTAAAATTACAAAGAAGGAACCCCCACGGAGTCCATATATAAGCTCTTTTCAGACTCCCTAAAATTGAAAAGATTGCCGAGTGACCTTATTTTTTCACACTTGTTAAATTGGTCTAGAAGAACATTCCCGACGGAGTCCATAGTTAATCTTTTTTCAGACTCCTTAAAAATGAAAAAATAGCCGAGTGATCTTGTCCTTGTCACACTCGTTAAAATGGTTTTGAATCGATGTCTAATCAGTGCTAGTTTACCCTTTTTTGAACTGACTAGACTATCTTAAAAAAAGGTACCCCAATGGAGTCTCCTTTTATGTTTTTTCAGAATCTCTAAATATGAAAAACCACCGAGCTTACCTTCTCTGGGCTCGTTAAACTTACATTGAAGGACGTTACCATTGTGTGTTTTGTTAACCACATTTGCATACCTTCTATGTCAGCCTAGTAATAGTGTGCTTCTGTGTTTTAACACCCTTTGGCCCCCAGAGGATTTTTCCCGAGTATCATTATTTTGAACATCAGTCTTGCCCTTGTGCCTTGAACTTGTATGTTTGCAACACTCGTTCCTCCTTTGTAACGTAATATTCCTTTATTCTTTTTCCAAAACTATTGAAAAGGACAAAAAAATCAAATATACCCCAAAAAGAGGAAGGGAAAAGTATTTTCTTTATTGGCATCATAATGAGTCGCCCTTGGATAAAGCACATTTGTCCGTTTGTTATTCAGACTATGGGATGCAGTACGACCTTAGGAAGCTTTTTCTCGCTATATATAGTTGTGTCCTCCACCGTTTGGTTATCCTTCCAAGCATATGGAGAGTTTGTGTTGCCTCCTGCTTCGTAGACTTATGATTAACGCCATGCTGCCTAAGTCTCATCATTTGTCATGTTATTATCCAAGGGAAGTTTGTCACCAAGCCTAAGTCGACCCCTCTGCAATATGTCACTTGTCCTCATACCCGACCATCCTGAACATCCAATCAAGTCCTTGTTCGAAATCATTGAAGCTTTCAGTCTAATCATCAACATTATCAAGTCCATGACCGACGAGTCATCGAAGACCTCTGGGTAGTGCAGTCGTACACTCATATTACACTCCTACCCAAGTTTTGAAGATTTTGAAGTTGTTGCTCGAGCTCTGAAGATCTCATCTCCAGCCATCAGGCTGTATTAGCTTCTAGAAGATGGATACTCTATACGTATATCTTTTAGATTTCGAGATGTAGCTCCGTTGTGTATTGTTCGCGGCTACTCTTTATATAGTTGTATGACATGGATCTATAGTGTATTTGATTGGTAGCCATGATTCTATTTTATCCTGAGCATGGGTATGCCTGCCTCGGTGAGACATGTGTTATTTTGTAGACGACGCCTCCCGGTTCCTGATCCTTGGGTTCAATCGTTCGACACATCAGTAAAGATTGGTAATGTATTTTGGCCATCAGATGCTCTTCTGACCTCACACATTAGGGGGCATCTGTTATAACCCTAAATTGCACCACACATTCTTACCTGGCATCAGGCCATCTCATATCCCTTCTTTGCCAAAGCACTGCTGAACAACTCTTTGAAAATCCTCTTTTATAAAGGCCCACGCACCCTACTCCATTACTGCACGTGTGTACACGCTGGCTGACCCAAAAAATCCCGCGTGGACCAACAAAAGCACGAAAAAGGAAAGTTTCCTATGGAACACAAAATCTATGGGTGAGTAAACTAAAAATCTCGGCCATGCATGGCCGAGGGTTCGTCCAAATACCTAGCTCCTTTTAGCCTATAAAAGAAGGGCTAGGGGTCCCATTTGGAAGAGGAAAAATATAGCAAAGAAACTCTTCCCATTTGCGTATTTCCATTGTCCCAACCCTTTAGCCTTTCCTGATGCCAAAGGAGATACAAAGAAAAGCAATTGGAGGACAGTAGAAGAGGAGCCCAGGATCAGGTTCGCGGAGCGGTGGCTGGTCTTAGCTTTTGTAAGTTGATTCATTCAAAGTAATAAAGAAAATGATTTTCCCGTCCCAATTCATGAACTTTTTATAGTTTGATTATTATATGTTTGGATTTCTAACCCGTTAGTATATAAGTAGGATGCATGCGTAGTTGTTGCTTGTCTTGTATGCAGGTCAACTTTGGAAGGAGTATCACGAACAAGTAATCAAGTACAAAGGAGGATCGACATCAAACGTTGGGAACGAGGTAGGTTGATCTTTCCATGCATTTACTAAGAAAAGGGGATTTAAATCTAGGGATGAAGGTAGAAAGTAGTTTTTCTTCGGTCATATCTACATGCAAAGTTTGAACTCTATTTGCTAGTCCGTAGGGAGATTTCCCGCACAACACTAACACACCAACCAATTAAATTTATATCCCCTAATGATTCCTAAACCACCAACAGAGCAATACATAACCCCTAAAACCCAACCACTAATGGTCACTTGTTCGTTAACCCCCAATGAGAACTAATTGACTAACATCTAACCTACTAACTCCTAATGACAATTAATTGACTAACATCTAACCTAGTAATCGCTAACCC
>ML833790.1:7026-19627 GCA_009831015.1 Picea engelmannii
TTGGCAAATATGATGACCGGGCTGATGAAGGTATTTTCTTGGGTTATGCTACAAACAATAAAGGGTATAGATGCTACAATAAAAGACTGCATAAACTAGTTGACTGTATAGATGTAAAAGTTGATGAAGAAATTCTAGTCAGAAATATAAGCAGTGATGAACCAAGAACATAAGATACAGTTGAAGATGAAGATGAACAGGTCCAAGGATCAGAAAGAGAAGAGGCTAGATCAGATGAAGATGTGAACATTCAAACTGATACAAGTCAACAGAAAGAAGCAAAATGTCCTCTCAAAATTATCAGAAAGAATCATCCTGAAAATCAGATAATTGGGGATATAAATGAAGGAGTTTAGACTAGAAGGAAACTGATTAAGGACTCAGAACAATCTCATGTTACCTTTTTATCTATGAATGAACCTACAAATTTTGAGGAAGCTAGTCAGTAAGAAGATTGGATTAGAGCAATGAATGAAGAGCTGGATCATATTGAGAAGAACAATACTTGGGAGCTTGTCCCTAGACCTGAAAATAAGAATGTAATAGGTTCCAAATGGGTATTCAAGAATAAAATGAATGAAAAAAGACAAGTTGTTAGAAATAAATCCAGATTGGTCTGTAAGGGATATGCACAAGTGGAAGGTCGGGACTTTGATGAAACTTTTGCACCAGTGGCAAGATTAGAAGCTATCAGAATGTTTCTTGCTTATTCTTGTCATAAGAATTTCAAAGTTTATCAGATGGATGTTAAGTCAGTGTTTCTTAATGGAGATCTAGAGGAAGAAGTATATATGGAGCAACCTAAAGGATTTTCATTGATAGACAATCCTAATTATGTTTGTAAGCTAAAGAAGGCCTTATATGGACTAAAACAAGCACCACGAGCTTGGTATTATAAACTGGACAAATTTCTACAAGAAAAAGGGTTCAAGAAAGGTATTGTTGACAGTAACCTTTACATTAAGTCTGAAGGTGATGATTTCCTAGTTGTTTTGGTTTATGTAGATGATATTATTTTTGGATGTACTAATAATCATCTGTCCAGTGGTTTGCTAATTCTATGCAAACAGAATTTGAAATGTCCATGATAGGGGAACTGCCATATTTTCTTGGGTTACAAGTAAAACAAAGCTCTACAGGAATTTTAATTTCTCAAGAAAAATATTTGAAAGAGATATTGAAGAAATTTGAGATGGAAGATTCTTCTACAGTCAGCACACCTATGGTGGTTGGTTGCAAGCTGAGAAAAGATGATATCTCACTTGATGTTGATCAAAGGACATCTCGCTCAATGATAGGCAGTCTTCTGTACATCACAGCATCCCGTCCTGATATAATGCAAGCTGTTGGAATGGTAGTTCATTTTCAGTCTGCTCCTAAACAAAGTCATATGATAGTTGTCAAGATAATATTTAAATACTTGAAGGGAACAATGACTTATGGACTGTGGTATCCTAGAAATCAAAATTTCCAGTTAACTGCTTATTCAGATGCAGACTAGGCAAATTGTGTTGATGAGAGAAAAAGCACCAACGGAGGAGCATTTTTTCTGGGTGAATCATTAGTTGCATGGCTTAGTAAAAAGAAGGGATCCATTTCTTTATCTACTACATAGGAAGAATATATTGTTGTTGCTACTTGCTGCACACAAATCTTATGGATGATACAAACTCTTGCAGATCTGAAGGTGAATTACACTGATCCTATTCCAATTCATTGTGACAACACCAGTGCTATTAGTGTCTCCAAGAATCCTGTTCTTCATTCCAAGACTAAGCATATTCCTATAAAGTATCATTTTCTTAGAGAACAAGTTTCAAACAGAATTGTTCAACTGAACTATATACCCTCTACAGAACAGATTGCTGATATTTTTACTAAACCATTAGCTATGACCCCTTTTGAATATCTTCGTCAAAAGTTGGGGGTCATAATTTCTTGTGTCTAATATGTTCACCTAGTCAGGGGAGTATTTATTGAATATCTGGTTAATTTCCTAAGTGCTTATAGACGACAGGGGGAGTCTGTTTTGCAAAAGGATCAGAGGAAGAATGTTTATTCTTTGACATTGATGTCAAAGGGGGAGAAAGGATATGCTTCGGGAGCAGAGTCGAATGAGTAGAGGAGAAGAGTCGAATAGTAGAGTCGGCACAGAGTCAGAAGCAGGGAGCAGAGTTGAATCTGAAGGCATTTTGGTGCTTGTGTTGCGATCAATGCCAAAGGGGGAGATTGTTGGAAAATATTGAACAAGCAGCGAATGCATGTTGATAGTTGTTTTCATTGATGAAAAATTTGCAGACAACGAATGGTTGTTGTCATTGATGGGTTTGTATTAGACAGATTACAACAAGATCACAGTTCAATCGTAACCGTTGAATCCAAAATGAATCTGGACCGTAGTTTATAGCCCTTGTCAGAGAGAGGATCTGAACCGTCAGATCGGAAGTAGACACCCGTCAACCATCGGATCTGCAGAGCTGCGAGGGAGTTAAGTCCTCGTGAGCAGGAGAGGGAATCCTGACGAGAGGAGTCGTCATTAGGACATCCGCCATCGGAGAATCAGAGTTCTCAAGATCGAGGGAACCAGGGAATTGGAAGTCCCGAAATCTCGACGCGATCGAGACCGTTCACTTGGAGAGGATGCGTGGCAGTGATCGAGCGCCACTGGGAACAACCCCGATAGGGAGGCTATCCATTGACATATCGACAGTCAGGATATCGGTAATCCTGTTGACTAGAAGTTGGGGAATTTCATCGTGGAAAACCCGATCTAATCAGAACCGTCCATCTGCAAGGACAGGTGGCAAAGGATCAAGCATCGTTGGCATATCGGGAGTCTTGAGACTAAGGGTACGAGGCCTGCTGAACCACGAACTGTGAGAAGAGATCACAGCCGTGGATCTCATATAGGACGCGTGTCAAGGATCCAAGAGGAGTCGGCGTGGGAGGACAGGTTGCATTTCACATCGGATATCGGGATATCGGAGATCCCGGGAGCAAGGAGTTCGTGCATCTCAAACTCGCGAACCTCGTAGCCCCGACGGAATAAGGTTGTGGTCACGGGAGTTGGACATATGAGCAGGAGCTGAGCTGGGAGGGCCAGCATGTGAAGGGACACATCGGGGATAGGAGGATCAGGAATGCCGTAGGCATGTGCATGGTGACATCAAAAACGTTGAAACCCCGATGAGAGGTTTGACTGAGGTCATGTGTTGACGGTCATATGGGCCAAGGCCTATAGCCAGTAGGGCTAGCGTGTGGAAAGGGGTGCATCGACATCGGGGATCGGGACTTTGAAATGACAAATTCACTTGACATCAAAAACCCTGATTTCGAGAAATGCGAAATCATGAGTCAATCTGGACCGTCAGATCCATAAATGATCAGGACCATTGATTTTATCCATATCGGAGTTTTGGGGATTGCGATTTGGAAGTGACAAGAATTTTGAACATTAGAAATGCCAAAATCTCGATATGTGATATGGTTATTTAATCATAGCCGTTAAATAAGGCAGTGATCTGGACCATTGATTTTCTCCATATCGGAGTTTTGGGGATCGGGATTTGTAAGTGACAAAAACTCTGATCGCCAAGAGTGTCGAAATCTCGATGTGGGAAATCCCGATTGGATCTTAACCGTTGGATCAAGTATTGATCGGAGGGTTACTGTTCTCTCTCATAGCTAACTACTAAGTTTGGATTCTATTAGAAAAACAGACTCATGATGACGAATCAATTAGCGTTTCAGTTGCTAGGATAGGTGTTCTTGTTTCGGCTGAGGGAAGGCGAAGTGAACCATCGGAGAGGTATGCATAAAAGAAGATGAGACAGATTGTGGAAGATTGGCTATTCGGGTGAGGAAAGGAGTGAAACAACAAGGAAGAATACAGAAGAGGATGTGTGGTAGGAAAGGAAGCATATGTGCAGAGTGAAATGGAACGCAGAGTAGAATAGCAGAGCAAGAGAAAAAACAGAGCAGAATAGCAGAACAGATCAGAATTACAGAACAGAGAAAGGAAGGTAAGAATTGATTTATCTGGGAAAATGTCTATGTATTCATTATTTTGATATTCAAGGGAGGTAGGGAGGTGCTCAGGAGGATTGTTGTCCTCAAAGGTTCAAGTGGGTGCTTGAACATAGGGAGTTGTAACTTCCATCTGGTTGCAGCCAGAGAAACTAGGGTGGTAGGGTGGTGCTAGGGAGAACAAGTGTTCTTTGTTATACAGGTTGGAGCCTGTGTAACTGGAAGTTGGTGCTTCCATCCAGTTGGTGCTGGAAAATTCAGGAAGTTGGTGCTTCCATCCAGTTGGTGCTAGAATATTCAGGGAGTTGGTGCTTCCTTCTAGTGGGTGCTAGAGAAACCAGAGAGTTGGAGCTCTCAAACAAGTTGCAGCTTGTAAAACAGAGGTAGCAGCATCACATTGAGTTGGTGCTCAATTGTAAATGATGTAAAGAACTGAAAAAGACTGCCTATCATTTCGAAGAAGAAGAGGTTTTCTCCCTTTATGGGTTTCCTCATGAAAATCTATCTCTGTGTGTATTTTATGTGTGACTGATGGTCTTTACTTTTACTGTCCATATGTTGTATATTGTTGATGACCACATGAAGAAATATTAATAATGTTTTAACAGACTTAAAATTGTTTAAGCTCAAATACAACTGATTCACCGCCCCCCTCTCAGTTGTTTTAGTACTTCCAACAGGGTCCTCTCACTAGCATGTTTGACTTTATGTCATCCCACTGACTGAGAAAAGTTGTTAGAAGACTAATACACTTTATGCTGACTGTTTATTATTTCATGTGAATCCCAGTTTCTAACCTTAGTTCACTTGGGGTTGTTCCTCTTAAAAAAAAATTGATGGTTTTCCATAGGTGCCAAGTGAAAATTCTGTGAATTCAATCTTTCCTTAAAAGGCTCGGCATACCTTTTACTAGGGATGATGTACTTTACTTTTTCAATATTAACCTTATCATCCTTAGTAACTCCCACCAGATTTTCATTGCTTATTCTATCTTTTACTGTCCCAATCTCTGAAAAACTAGGAGGGTGTGGCCCGAGAATCCCATTTGACTGTCTCTGACATTTAACTGATTTTGTTGATGCAGGTTGAGTTGATGACACATTTTCAACTGATAAATCCAACTCTGACTTTAACTCTGAAAGGGGCATATTATTATCTGTCTGATCCACATTTTCCTCAAGAAAAAGCCCATCAAAAGAATCCATGGGGTCCCAAACATTGCAGATGCTTGGGGTTTTGCTTTTAAGTTCCATCTTAGTAAAGGCCAGAGTATGTTCTATCTCATAACATCCCATTTCTACTTTTCGAAAAACAATCTGATTCTCCTTTTCCCTAGGATCCTCCACATGATATTTTCTTTCCAACTCTCTATTCAATTTAAACTCTAACCCATTTGGAGTTGGAATGGTGGCGTAAGTTAAGTCCATTTGTAAGCTACCACCTAAGTCTACAGTTGTCTTTCTTATTAGCAACATACCCCAAGTATCTGGCACATCAACTACAACAATGTCCATTTCAATCATGATATCTGGGAATGCACCTAAGTGTATCTGTAACCCCTTAATCAAACCATGCACCTCAATTGTCTTGCTATCCATAGCACAAATGTTATGATAGGGCCTAGATACTCTTAAGTTTAATTGTTCCATCTCTCTCTTAGTCATAACATTTGAAGTGGCTCCTGAATCTAGCATACAATTTTGAAGAATAAAATCATTCACGAGCAAGGATAGGGAGAAAGGTTTATTCTTTTCATTTCGTGTATCCATATTTTGGAGAATAACCGGTGCATCCTGATAAGCTGTCATTGGTGGAATGTCAACACTTTTTTGAGAAGGACAATCTATGGCTTTGAGCAACTTCTCCCTCTAGGAAGGAATCTTCATTATTTCGGACATAGGCACCAACATTTTCGCGTTACTTAACCATCCTCCTAAGTCAATACTTAATTCTGAATTTGCATACACGTTTGACTTAGGGGGGTTTGAAGCTACCTTGGGAATGTTTGCTTGGTTCTTATCTTGACTTTTGTTCCCATTCCTTTGATAGGTAATGCCTTTAAATTTATCCATTTCAGCTATTTGTTGTGGATTAGGCTTAAGACCAAACATTTATGTTGCCTTATCCACCACAACATCACCCAGGAAAATCATGTCTTCTACTCACCCATCAGGTTCATCAGAATCCATCCAATCATACATGCCATCATTTAACTCATGAAAAAACATATTAACTTGTTCATTTGAAGATCCATAAGGTCCTTCATCATCATAAAGCTGAAGGAAAACTTGGCAAGTTGACTAATCATGAAATTGCTCACAAGATCTACAATAATGAATAGCCTAGCGATCAACCCAATTAGTGGATTCCAATGGATTCACTGGTCTTTGATATTGGGGAGGGGATTTCTTAGGCCATTTTTCATTTGTCCGATATGGAGGCTTACTAGCTTGACCTGTTTCCACGGATATCAACCTATTTTGTAAGGCAGTGATTTGATTTGTTTGGTTGATTTCCATTTGCTTGAGCTAATTGGCATGATTAATTTCCATTTGTTTAATCAATTGAGTAAGTTCCTTCATGCCATCGTTAGAGGGTTTCTAATTTTCAACATTCTTTTTCTTCTCTTCATAAGGTTGGGAAGAAGACCCTCTAGTAAAACCAAGAATATTAGACTTCCTAGGTTCAAGCATATTCCATTCAATCCTTATAGTTGTTTCTTGTGCTGCTAGTAAAGTTTGAGGATCCTTATCCCTTAAGGCATACCTCATTTCACCCTCAAAATCCTCGATATAATAAATCAAAATTGCAGCATCCGAAGGATTTATGTCTTGATGAAGGCCCTTTACCACGCTATTAAACTTAATGTTAAATTCTAACACCATTTCATTTTCTTTCTTATGACTAGTGGTAAGAGCTCTCAACTGAAATCTATGATCCTTTTGGTCACCCCATCTCTTCCTAAATTCATCCAATATTGAATTAAGGGTGGTAAACTTGTTTGTAGGAAAATTTGAAAACCACTCGCCAGGATCTCCTTCTAAAGAAAAGACAAACAAGGTCATCTTCACATCTTCTTCGTTATGACCTTTACAATACTTCTCCACACATTTGTCAAAACTTGCAATGTGGGACCTGGAACTTATAGCATTGTTCCCATGAAAAATAGGCAGCTTGTCAATGGATTTTTCGGGAACATCGTGAGGGGCACCCTGGATTGCGGCAAGGTTCAAAGGACTCAAACAGGAAGTCATCGTTATGTTATGATTATTAGTGTATTATTAATAGTTGGTTGATTATTAGTTCATAACAAGTATTGGATATCGTTGAGTGCTTCCTCCCTAAAACTTTCAAGTAGTCTCCTAGGAGCCAAGCGGTTTAGCCTCCTCCTATAAACCTTTTCGGGTTCGGGAAAAGAATAAACCACTCCTTGTGAAGTGCTCCTAGTAGTGCACTTGACAGATTTTTTAATGGAGTCTCCACTTAGACAAGAATCACACAAGGGTAGCCAATGCAAGCTCAAAGAATTTTAAGGCCTAAATATTTTATTATTTAGTTCTTAAAGAGTTAAGTTAAAGTAGTTTTGACCAAGGATAAATAACTTATCCCCGACAACGGCACCAAAGATGTTGTCGTCCTTATACACACTTGCAAACTTGAGCCAAATCTGGCTCACTTAGTGTGTCCTTGGAGGCACAATGCCTAGGTTCACAGCCCACACTGTCACTTTGACCAGAACCTCTTCCATCTAGGCTCACTCCTAGGGAAGCCAAGGGGGGTAGTCCCTAGTTTCTAGTTAAGTTTTAAAGTTAAATTCTAGGAGTTGTTTTTAGTTTGTTAAGGTTTGGGGGGATTCTAAACTAAGATGCTAAGGCAGCAATGAAAGATGCAAGGTTAGTATGTTAAGAAAGCCTTTTCCTAGGGAAACTAAGACTAGTGCCTAAGATTGGGCAAGGGGTCAACTAAAGTTAAAGGGTGATTCGTTACAAATATGATTACAAGGTATACAAAATAATAACTGAATCAAATATTGAGTACAAGATTTACAAGTAAAGAATACTAAGATACAATAAGCAAGCTAACCACTTTAATTATTTGTGTGCAAGATACAAGAAGATCAAAGCATCATCACATTTATGAGATTATCATCAACACATCTACAAAGAAGACTTAGAGATTTTTTAAGCACAAGTATTATGAAGATGACCCACTCTTAGTTATTGAACCCTTAAAGTATTTAGATGTTTTAGCCCAAAGTTGGATTATTAAAGGTTTCTTAAGATTATCAAGTTTTAATTACCTTTATTAAGATTTTCACCAAAGCCTCCTCCTCCTATTGCCAAATGGTTGTTGGATGCTCAAGATAGTATAGCAATGAGGCTAACTCTAGCTGTCACAGTTAGCCGAAAGAATTGAGTTTTTACAGAAAGGACACTCATTTGTGTCGTGAGACCGTCCCCGGCCTATCACCATCTGTTTCCCTCCTCAATAGCCATTTTAGATGGTGAATATGGTGGTCTAAGGTACCCATTTAAGTCTATTAAGTTAATATATGAATTAGGTAGAATTTTAGGTGTGGTTTATAGTGTTTTAAATATTTTATGACACTTTTAAAATGTGATTTAGTGACTTGGCCGAAACTCACTTCAGCCTAAAATGTGTTGATTAAGTTTACAAATGAAGAGGCATTAACACATATATGCCATGTAGGAGAAAATCACTAAATGCACAAATAGATAGCTTGCAAAGTAAAGAAGCAAATTACAAGGGCAAGAAGAACTTGCCAACCAAGAAATGAAAGACAATCACACTTATCTTATGATTAAGATAATTTAGATGTGAATGTTAAGTGTGAGAAAGAAAATTTATGTGTGATACAACACTATTAACTTAACCATGAAGTTGTTTCCAATATGTGGCAAGTGGCCTTAATAAATCATAACATGAAAGAAAAACACCATTCATGTATTGAAGCATTCAAACATTTAGAGTTTTAGATCTAAGCATCTAAGATAAAGATTAAACTTTGAAGAGCTTTAAGCATGCAAATAGATCTAGGTAAGTTATTATGCCCAATAGGCTTAACCTAAAGATTAATTATGTGTGAGATCTAGATCTAGAATATATCAAAACATCAAGCACTTAGATCAATAACACAAATTAAACCCTAACCTTACCTTTCGGGTATTCCTCTCCCAATAGGTAGGCAATTATTAGACTTAGAGAATGCTTGAAAGAGAAAAGGAAAGAAGAAAGAGGAAGAAGAAAGAGAGAGAGGCAAGCAAGAGAAAGAAGAAAGAGAGGCAAGCAAGAAATGGAAGCAAGAAGCTCACTAACCCCACGTCCTAGCTTAGGAAAGTGATTTTGAGATGAAAAACTCTAAGTTAGATCTAGATCCAATCTCACACTTGGGAGGTAGGCCATACCAATCCTTCTCCCAAGCTATAAGCTACTAAAATCAACAAGAAATTGAAGGAGAATAAGCACAAGAAGCTAGAGAAAGAGAAAGAAGGTTGAGAAATAGCTACCAATCCCTTTGGGGGGTCTTTGAGTGTTGTGTGGATGGATTTGGGTAGCCAAAACCCCTCTCAACCAGATCTGAATCTGCAAAAACCAGTAAGGTATCATTGCTAGAAATGCTACACACAACAAGCAAAGTGAAGAAAAACTTTTGCCTTTTTAGAGCAAAATTGTTTCTTAATAAAATTTGATCAATTTTGATATAAATGACCTATCTTGCTAAGTTAAACTAGCTGAAATATATGTGAAAGTGAACAAAAAATAGAAGAAGAGTAAAGGGTGAGAAAGCTTGAAGTTTGTATGTATTTCAAGGGAAAAATCTTCCTTGCTGCATTCCCAATGAAACCCTTGAAGCTAAACCTGCAAAACTTGAAAGGTGAGGTGCATACAAGAGATAATATGTTTCATATACTAATAAGATGACATTTCAATCCTATCTAGCAAAACAAGATATATAGATCTACAAGCATGTGCATTACTAGATCTACCCAAGTAACATTTTACCTAAGATCAAATGTGTGCAATCACCAAACAAATTTGAACAACTTTACCTCGTGTATGGCAAGAAAAAGCATGTGTGTAACTCTTCCAATAGTCCTCCAAAGTTTTCTCTTTATTACTCAAGAAGAGGATCTTGGAGAAAACTATCTCCAAAACCCTAAGAGCTAGAGAATGAAAAATGTGAAAAGAAAGAGAGAGAGAGAGAGAGTGAGAAATCAAGTAGCATAACATCAACTCAAGATATGGTGATTTGGGAGTGAGGAAAGGGATCTATTTATACTTGGAGAGGCAAACCTACCTCTCTTGGATCAATGCCAAGTCTCCACCACCAAGCACAAGATGAGATTCCAAGGCTAAGGCACACCATCTAGAGTTTGGATCATAGATCTAGGGTGTATATTGGTGTGGGAAATGTTGGGATCACACAAAAGAGTAGTGTGAGGCTTATGGGATGCGTGTCAAGGGAGAAAAAGGAGCCCAACCATCAAAAAATGAATTTTCCTAGGAGATCCACAAGAGGGGGGGGTAACTCTCCTTGGAGGGCACACCATATGGGGGAGAGGAGAGGAATTAATAAGGGAAGGGGAGTGGAGAGGCATTGGGATGAAGCAAAGAGGTAGTGGGAGGCTAGGAAAAGCGTTCCAAGGGATATCATAAGTCTCCCATTGATTTTTTTTATCATTTTTTTTTTTTTTTAGACTTTCTAGAAGGAAGGCACACCACTCTAGGAAAAGTGACGTTTTTGCTTTATGGCTAGGTGGGGGGGTGATGTGAGGGTTGGAAAAGGTTAGGAAAAATATCTATCACTGTTATCCATTTTTACATCATCCTTTTAACTCATTTTTTAAAAATACATTTTTTCCATGTTTGGACTTTAGCAATTAAAATTGTTGTTTTTGGCTGACTGACACTCTGGGTGGACCAACCCATAGAAAAAGTTGTCCGACTAAGCTGAAACTTGGTCCAAGGGTGTAGGAGGTGCTATTCCATTTCTTTTGAGCACAAATACCCCTATCAAAAGTCCAAGGACCTAGTTTTTACAATTTTTGCTCAAAAATAATTAATTAATTAAATAATTAAACCTCCAAACTTAGGGAAAATTAATTAAAAATTAATTAATTAAAAAAAACTATACTAGACTTGACGGAATTCCGCAAAACTTTATAAGATGTCTTGCGTGGTCATTTACATTGATTCCCTACAATAGTTACCAAAAGGTAAGCCCACTAGAATGTTGTTCACCACTTTGGAGGAATTATTGCAAGTGTGAGGGAAAAACTCAAGGGAAATCAATAAGGTTGAAAAGTCCAATTGATAACCTAAGGATAAAAAACCATCGGTGAAAGGAATTCTCCCAGTCAACCGATCCCAAGGTAACTGACCTAGACATGACTCATGCAAACCTATTACATTATTGACCCACGCAGGGGTGCGGAAATTCCAATTACAAAAAGAAGTGTTGGGACCAAACAATGCCCTATAGAACCAAAAGTCTTCAACAAATTTGCATCTGATGATGCATATCTTCATGGCACATGGAGTTGACCACCTATGTTGGAGAGGCAGTGAACCTCTGGCTCCACATGGGGACGTGTGTTTGATCTTTTCACTCGAGACAGAGAGCATACGAGAATCCATCACTTACAACAGAGTGCTCACCAATAACCAACATAAGAATACATGTATACATGATTCAATAAATGAATGTTATATACAACATTTACAAAAAATAACTAAAGTACAACATCTATAATACAAAATGAATCTATGGTACAAAAAAAATAAATTCTAAGTACATATCAACATAATGAATGAAATAATAAAAAATTGAAATACAAGGAGAAAGGTTAGAGATATGTTATAGAGGGTGTCCCTTTGGACACCAAGTTGCCAAATGAAGAAACACTTTCAAGGAGGGGTTCTCTCCCTAGCATGTCTAACTTTATGTCGTCCCATTGACTGAGAAAAATTGCTAGAAGACTGATACACTTTATTCTGACTGTTTATTCTTTCATGTGAATCCCAGTTTCTAACCTTAGTCCACTTGGGGTTGTTCCTCTTAAAAAAAAATTGATGGTTTTCCATAGGTTCCAAGTGCAAAGTCTGTGAATTCAATCTTTCCTTAAAAGGCTCAGCATACCCTTTACTAGGGATGATGTACTTTACTTTGTCAATATTAACCTTATCATCCTTAGTAATTTCCATCAGATTTTCATTACTTATGCTATCTGTTACTGTCCTGATCTCTGAAAAACCAGGAGGGTGTGGCCCGAGAATCCCATCTGACTGTCTCTGACATTTAATTGATTCTATTGATGCAGGTTGAGCTGATGACACATTTTCAACTAATAAATCCAACTCTGACTTTAACTCTGAAAGGGGCATATTATTATCTGTCTGATCCACATTTTCCTCAAGAAAAATCCCATCAAAAGAATCCATGGGGTCCCAAAAATTGCAGATGTTTGGGGTTTTGCTTTTAAGTTCCATCTTAGTAAAGGCCAGAGTATGTTCTATCTCATAACATCCCATTTCTACTTCCCGAAAAACAATC
>ML833790.1:30580-46371 GCA_009831015.1 Picea engelmannii
AAAATCCAACAACACCTACTTGGCCTTCACTTCCCGCTTCCTATGGGTTGCCAATTCCTGCGGATCATTTGGATCTAGAATCACCTTCTCAACGTATTCTTTGAGATCATATTCTTCCAAGAGAAGAAGAATCCTAGCCTTCCAAGCCCGAAAATTAGTGGCCCCTTCCAACCTATATTCAACTCTGAGAGTGCCCACCATTGTGACCTACCTAGAACAAAACGTCTGTAGCAACACAAATCTACAACCACTTCTATCTCAAGAAAATGACCCTTTCTCTCTCTAGAACCTATGCTCCGATACCATGTCAAATTTTCAACTACAACAATTCAATGCATACAATTTCAGATCTGAAAATTATTTCCTAGTGACGTCAAATAACAAACTAGGGTTGTTATCACTGCACAATATTACACTAAAATTATGAAAAACAAATTACAGCGAAAACACAAAGATCAGAGAGAAATCATCCATACACATGAGACACAAAATTTATGTTCTGTAAAAAATTTTGATTGAGAATTTCTAAGGACAAAACAGTCCTCCTAACAAAATTATAACTTTCATCAAATTCTGAAAAACCCTTCCAACTTGCAAACCTGTTGATGTACCCCGCTGACGTCATTTGTTGTATGGCATGCTGACATCATTTGTATGAACCATACAGACTATCCATACCACACGTGCACTTGTCCTTCCTCAACAGAAAATCAGAAAATAGAATGTCCAAAAACCCTAGGCCAGATTTGCCAAAGTGAAGAATTTCCTTTGCTGAAATTTTGCCTCCCAATCTCCCTAACACAAGTGTTCACTCACTTATGCCAACTCCATAATGTCACAATGAGATGCTACAATGATCCTCACACTGCCTCTCATTTTATAGGAGTCTAAAGTGAGTTTAGAAGCCCTTAACTTATTTTAAGGAGCCCTTCACTAAACTCAACATTAAATTAGAATTGTTTATTTATTCATGTGGGTTTGAAGCCCCAACCAAACCCCAGCTCAATATACAAGGGGTTTTCACCAAAACAAAACATGCAATTCGTCAAAGATTCCCACATGCTTGACACCAAGGCCAATGTGGGAATACCTCACGATGCTACAAAAACATCAACATGATCAATCGTTGATTAGGCAATGAGTTGGTTCAAGGAGGGACTCTGACCACAACCCTATTCTATTGAAATTTACAAAATATGGTCCCAAGCCATCTAGTTCATTCAAGTATAATCCTAAATGGCTCAAGGATCACGGCTTTGTCTCTTTAATTAAACAAACTTGCATTCCATTCAGAAAAACTAGGCAACCTTCTACTACTATACAATTTGCACACAATCTCATGTTGATTAAGAAAGTGGCTACCAGATGGGCTATTGAAAAGTGGAATAAAGATGAGAAGGAGCTCAGGGAGATTGAATCCCAACTCAAACAATATTATGAGGATGAGATAGTGGGTTCTAAAAGTGAGGAGATTAAGGAGGTTGTCAATATTTTGGAACTTCAAAATAGAAAGCTTCTTGAATCCAATGAGGCTAAGTGGAGATTCAAGAGAAGGACTTTCTAATTGGCCTATGGAGATGAAAATACAAACAAAATTCACCATTATGCAAACCATAAAAGAAATTTCAATACCATTTGGAGGATGCAGAATGGGGAGGGAGAAGAGGCAAACAACTTTGAAGATTTTGGGAAGTTGGAATTGGAACATTTTGGAGATGTTTATAAGGAAGATAGTAAAGCTACTATTGTTGAAGTGGTAAATATGACAACCTTCTTGCTCAGATTTGTAAATGACATGTCCAATGAGTCTCTGATGGAAGAGGTGGCTAAGGAAGATCTTCAAGTAGTATTACACAGCTTCCAAAAAATAAAATTCCATGACTAGACGGTTGGCGTGCAGGATTCCTTTTGGGTTTTTGTGATTTGATAGAGGATGAGTTAATTAAAGTGATTGAGGAACCCAGAGTTAATGGAAGAATACTTGCAGCTTTTAACTCAAACTTTATAGCTTTGATACCAAAATCTACAAATCCAAGTTCCTTTGAAGAATTTAGACCCATTTCCCTGTGTAATTGTATTTACAAAATAATTGCTAAAATTATTGCTAGAAAGGCATTCCTCTTGTTAAATGGGATGGATTGGTTGTTCCAAAGAATTCAAGTGAGCGGGGATTGAAAAACCTTCATCATTTTTCTAAAGCACTAGCAAAAAAAAATGTGTGGAGACTTATTATGAACTATGGTTTGTGGAGTCAGGTAATTGTTTAGAAATATATAAACTTGACGTCAGTGGAGGAGTGGATTGGCAATTTAGCAAAAAAGCATAAGTATGGTTCTCTTATTTGGAAGGCTGCTATTTCAGCCTTCCCAATTATTGGTAGGTGGATTGTCTAGAAAGTGGGGAATGGACACAATGTCAAAGTGGGGGAAGACCCTTGGGTAGGTTATGGTGGAGGGTATAGACTTCCAGAAAGTGTGCTTTTGATCTTGAGAGGGAGAGGTATCTTATATCCTTATCAGGTTTCTAACCAAATTCTTACCTCAATCTGGAGTCAGGAATGGAGGACAAATAAGAAACTAGGGTTGGGTGGTGATGAGGCAATCACCTGGGTGTGTATATTAGAAGCTTTAAAAAGCAACTCATGCATGGATAAGAGAGAAAGCTGGTGAATTATTTCGGTCAAAGAATCCACGACGAGTTCAATATACACCAAAAATAGGATACAAAACCATTTGTTCCACTGAAGTTGAGCCAAAGTGGTGTTGGAAGTTATTGTGCAAGTTTGAAGCGCCCTCTAAAAGGGAAAATCTTTCTATAGCTAGCCCTATATAACAAAGTGGAATGCATTCATCACAACAAAATCACAAGAGGTGTAATACCTCTAAGTCGAACCCCAATTGTAAATTTAAACGTAAATGTACATATAGGCTGGTGAGCCAGGATATTTTAGGGCCAGAGAGCCTTTGTATATATGTTTTGAGGCCAGAGTGCCTATGTGGTTATTAGGCTAGAGAGCTTGGATGCTAAAAGGCCAGTGAGTCTATCTTTATAAAATTTAATCACAGTCGAATATTAATAAAATGCATCACTACTGCAGACCAACCAAACGGAAAGAGTACGGGGGGCTAAACTCCACTAGAAAGGGAAAGG
Organism: Picea engelmannii; assembly: GCA_009831015.1. Taxonomy (NCBI): domain Eukaryota; kingdom Viridiplantae; phylum Streptophyta; class Pinopsida; order Pinales; family Pinaceae; genus Picea; species Picea engelmannii. The sequence goes on from ML833790.1 coordinate 33,731, forward strand.
GGGGCTAAGAGTCTAATATGAGGGGCTAAGCCAAGGGGGTTTAAGCCCAAATGAATATTATATTAATATTCCTAGAAATCTAAAATACAAAGTATGGGATATTCAATTATCCTAAGTTCTTAAGTGGGAACGTATCACCATGGGGGGGGGGGGCATGTAGTTCCCAACATGACAAGTGTCAAGTTGGGAACATGCACATATATTTGGGGAATTTAGTTCATTTCCTATCATTCCTTCATCATTCGATCATCATTCACTCATTATGAAATCCCTCTCTCCTATCCTATGTACACACTTTGAAACCATCATCCATACCTGCAAATGGAAAAGATTTGGAGTGGTTTCTGGGTAAATTGAGCTGAGGAGGCAGCTTGTCAGGCCCGTGAACTATTGAAGAAGTGGGTTGTTAGACCCGTGAGCATTCTCTCTAGGTGAGAGAACGACTGGGAATTGTTTTCCCAAGGTGTCGAGCTGTAACTATAGGGATTTGAGACTTCCTATCCGACCAGTTATGGAAGACCCAGAAGGGAAGTGGGGCAACCGAAGGACTATTGAGCAGAGAAGGGGCACACTTCCTGGGGTGGGCATGTGGGGAATGAGGGACTGTAGGCTGTCTGCTAGAGTTGGCACCTTAGTCTGAGTATTTTGGGTTGTTGGCAGACCCTAGTTGGGCTTAGGATATCCTTTTCCCTGGTGGAGTTTTAGCCCCAGCTCGGAGGTGACCTGCTGCTGAAAGTTATGAGCAGCGGAGTCTATGGCTAGGAGGAAAGTCTGAGGTCTACAGGCAATTGGTGACTATTTACAAAAATAAGTGTCTTTTATGTGTGTGATTTAAATGTTATGTTATTCCTTATGTATTTTCTATTTTAGGTTTTAGTATTTTATATATATATATATATATATATATGTTGTTATTCTACATAATTCTGTACATTTGCAAAGCGTTTTAGTAAATTAAATTGGTATCAGAGTTGAAATTTTGGTGTGGCATAGCCCAGCTTGGAGCTGGGGATGCTACAATGGGAATCTGCCAGGCTCACATCTCCTCAAAGAATCCTGGACGAGGTCAATATAAACCAAAACTAGGATACAAAAACATTTGTTCCACTTAAGTTGAGCCAAAGTGGTGGTGGAAGTTGATGTGCAAATCAACATGCCCTCTGAAAGGGAAAATCTTTTTATGGCTAGCCCTATATAACAAAGTGTTGACCTGAGATAATCTACAGAAGAGGAGGAGAAATGAGCCTGGCAGACATCCCTTGTGCTTTTGCTGTGATGAATCTGTTCAACATATGTTCCTAAAATGTGGTTATGTCAGATGTGGGCCAGGTTTGGAAAGTAATGGAGATTTTGACAGGACAAAAAATGTTTTGGAGAGGGGACAGGATTGAGGAATCTCTAGAAATATGGATTAGGAATCAAGATACTGATGGTGTAAAAGCTCTACCAGTCATTGTTCTTTTGGGTATTTGGTTAGCCAGAAATTCAGCCATATTTGAATAAAGGTTCATCGCGCCTTTTCTATCAGCTACTCAAAGCTTCAATATCTTAAAAATTATTCCTCGGAAAAAAATTGTGAAGACTCCAAGACAGATTATTAAGGAGGTCATAGATAGATCTAGGAGTTGGTTGTGATTTGATGGGGGCAACACAAGGGAATCTTTTGCTATGTGGTGCAAGTAGAATTATTTATATATCTGAGTCTCATACTGTGAATTTTAGGGCTGGCTTGGGACATGGAACAAATAATTTTGCTGAGATAATGGTGCTAAAGTTGGCCTTGATTTTAGTTGCAGAAAAGAGTACCTCTCATCTTCAAGTCTCTAGTGACTCAATGTTGGTGATCAAATGACTAACTGGGGAATATCAGATGGACAACTTTCTTCTCTAGCCAATATTAGATGAAATTAATGCTCCAAAATATCTTTTCACATATGTATCTTGCCAGCATGTTTACAAATAAAGAAACAAGATAGCCCATGAGCTGTACAAAAAAGGACTGCAATTGACCACTGAGCAATGGGTGTTGATCGAAGAGATGAATGGGCTCTTCCAAGAATCAGAGCACACTGCTTGTTTATAAAATATGATTGAAGATCTTAGTTAGGAGTCAATGATAGATGATGATATTTTTTGTATGATGTACTTAATGTTTCCGTGTTTAATGTAAGGCTTATAGCCTGTTTCTGAACTTTGAGATGAAATGTAGAGGATGTAAATGGAGGATCATAGGGTGAGACCAGAACTATGGGGCTTCTAATACATTTAAACTTTTTGAGAACTCTTGTTTTTGGGGCATACTGAAGAACTTTAGGGAGGATCTATTTGTTTTAGCTAAGAAAAAAACATGACACATATTTTTTTCTATACTGTAAAATCCTTACTCGAAATGTTGTAACAACATTTATGGAATGTAATCCCTTTTTATATAATAAAATTATAAWTTTTTTCCATGGAAATAAAAAATAAAAATATAGAAATAAGGTAAACCACTTATAGTTGAATGCCCTTATGAACACTGACTTGCAGTCCTTCCTAAAGTTTATGCTTCTCACTGAGATATAGTTAAGGAGAGATTTTATTTCAAAACTAGAGATTTCTGGTCTCTTTATAACATCAATTGGTAACAATTACAATTAAAATCTATACAAAATAAATATTACAATTGAAAGCTATACCAGACTCTTAGATGTTTGTTGAAAATAGTTCAACTCTAATAATAATAAGACTATTTTTATTGAGCTATAATTCCTCTACATTTAAAGTCCATTTCCAACATTAGACAGACTTTTCACTACCTAACTAGCTGTTTTTTTTATAGTTAACTTATTATAGCTTTTAGGGAACTGTTTTTGAATGCAAGCAAAGAGGGCATGAGTGGTAGAATGTATGCACCTACCTAAAGGGCGACAAGATGCCAAATTAATAAGTCCAGCGCCAAACCGATCTCTCACCCCCATCTGCCAAAGCAGTAAGTCCAACGCCAAACAATGCCAAACCAATCTCTCACCCTCATCTACCAAATCAGTAAGTCCAGCGCCAAACCGATCTCACCCTCATCTTCAAATGCCAACTCCAAACATGATGACGGAAATAATGAGAAAACACCATCATCATTGGCCATATGCTTTTGTCTCTGCCATGTAACATAATAAACCCATGGTAAGAAGCAGAAGATAACCAAGTGCTACATGCTGTCTACTACGAAAATAAACCAGATTCTAACTCACTGTTGCGATAAACAATAAACAAAGACTTAAAGAGAAATTCACCGGTTGTTAATATTAAAAACTAGATGATTTCATATTTCTAAAAATTAACCACATTACCTACAGGGTTGCCTCGTTGTTTTCTTTTCAGATCACTGCTTCCATTATCGCGGTTAATCCTGGTCCTGTTCATGTCGATCTCTCTCCACAAAGATTCCAGAAAACTTGTAAAATTTTGAATCATAATCAATAATAATAAATCACAAATATGGAAGAAAAGAGATCCATCCGAGTTCTACTTACTTGAGACATCGGCAGAAGATTCTCCCTCTGGAAATCGGTAGAAAAAACGACTGAATCATTCTCTAGTCTGCTTGATGATGTTCATTCGCGCTTCCTTCACCCCACTTTCTTTCGAATGCCCTATCGAATCTCCTGGAGCCTCCATTCCTACTGCGACTCTCACTCTCGTATAAACCCTCCAATGCCTGTTTGATCCCTTGGTTGATTCCTTGCGATTTTCGAAAGCAGATTACAGAAGAAGATTTGATGAGTTCGTTACAAATTATGGCCAGTCTGAGAGGTTTTTTGTCTGAGAATCTCTTATATCACTTCCCTTTCACATTCTAATCCCTTCGTTTTTTGTGTCGAACCATAAGGAGTCGGGGAAAAGGGTAAAAAGCAGAACCAGGGAAAAGGTAAAAAGCAGAACCATAAGGAGCTGGGGAAAAAGCAGAACCAGGGAAAAGGAAAAAAGAAGAACCATAAGGAGTCGGGGAAAAGGGTAAAAAGCAGAATCAGGGAAAAGGTAAAAAGCGGAACCATAAGGAGCCAGGGAAAAGGGAAAAAGCGGAACCATAAGGAGCCGGGGAAAAGGGAAAAAAGCAGGTAAAAGATACTTTGTTTTATCCAGCGAACTAAATGCAACCCGTGTGAAGGAATTGGTTTGCTACTAACATAGAAAGAGAAAGTGGATGTTCATTATATGAATACCTCGATCTGTGTGTCCACTTAATCCGATAAATGTTTGTGCTCAGCTACACTTCATGAGAAAATGTGTAGATGATTATTTAAACCTAGAATTCTTTTCACAAATATATGTTTATGGATTATATGTTTTGTTTGTATTAAGATTTATTTTTTATTTTTAAAGTTTCTAAATTTAGAAGATGGAGATATCTATATTTTTCTTTTTATAGAATATTTGTCGTTTGAATATGAAATATTTAATTACAAAACACATCTTATATGTGTGGTGTGTGTGTTTTTTTAATTGAGTGTTTATATATTACCTTTGATAAACAATATTTGCAGTCATGGCATCGATAATGATGAGTCTCATGCCCGAACTGTCTTGAAGGGAAACCAATTCAGTCCAGTGTGAAAAATTGAATTGTTGTCAAAAAATGGTGTTAAAAAAGCAGTGCTCAATTGTCTAGGTGACACCTTGCCACATAGGGCCCAATTAACAAAAATACTAATATGCATGAAGAAAACAAAGACAGATCTAAAACCTGAAACTAGAATTGACGTTATTGGCCACGAGATTGCACGATGTCCTACATCAAGATCACCCCAACATTTCCCATCATCTTTGAAACTGCTTCTATCAGGCTGGCCTCTAGAGTGAAAAGAGTGTGCAGTAGGGATGCCATGCTTTCCCCTCGACAGTCCATCAAATCAAGTTTGAACCTCGTGTCGCAGATCAAAGACAAGATTATGCAGAATAAGAATTGAGTCTAGCAGCCACGAACAGTCCTCACAGTGTTGACTTGTCGTCAAAGGAGTCGACGAAGGTTGTGTTACTGGAGGATTTTCTAGCTAAGCAGGCAAATGAGAGGAGGAGGGGTCATTCTGAATTGGCCCTAAAGCAAAGCCCATGGAGTTGTCATGGTTATCAAACCATTCAACTTGGCATGACCACGGAGAGCGCCAAGGCCTTGGAGTGCACGAACCAATGGAGGACAGAGACGAAGAAGAGCCCTCTGAACGAACAATGTGTGAACTCCCAACCACATTCATATTTGTCATCTGACCAAAGGTGTTGTACCAAGCAGGACCATGCTTTGGATGGCCACGTAAGCACAACATAACCAGGAGGAAGATACACTGGAAGGGAGCCAGAGAGTTCTGTAGTCGCTACTTGGAGAAGAGTCACAAACAGAGAATACGAGCACCCCCAAAGAAATGAATAACTGAAAACTCTTCCATGTTGAATATAAACATAAGTGTTGGAGCCAGACACATAACCATACGAGCAGGGTCTCTCGTGTTTTGAGGTGACATACCAGCATTGGCGACAAGAGCCATTAAGTTTAGAGTGGGGTGAAAGATCAAGCTCATCGTCGATTGGTACTAGGTGAATTGAAGCCTCGAGGGGAGAGCATTAATAAGGCCAGGGGTTGTCATAATGCAGGATACGTGGCAGTTACATGCCTCATCCCCCCACCAACCCATACTAATCTGCTTTGGCATGTGACACCCCATCTACGGAATATGTGTGGTGTGTGTTATGTTCAATTAAAATATTGATTTAAATTTTTAAGTTTTCTTTGTGAATAGGATGAGTAATGAAAAATAAAAGTCTTTCAAAATATCATATGATAAATACATCAATTATATGTGTGATGTAAAGAGAGAAAGTCTTAATGTGAAATTAAATTTTTATATGTTCGATATTTAGATTGAAAAAAAATGGTATTGTTGTTTTTATAATTTTAAAATTTATTTTACTAAAATAAAGTAATTATAAAACTTAAATATTTATTAAAATAGTAATTCTAAAAGATAGACTATCATAATCATATCTTAATCGTAGTGTTTATCTTTTCATTATTGATCAAAAGACACGTGACACAATGTAATAAGGATTTAAAGGTTATATAAACCCTCAACCTCTCATTTATTATGTGATTTTTTTTTTTAATTAATAAAAGTATACACATATAAGACACTTGGTAAAATTAACATGTATCATCGTATTTTTCTAGACTTACAATTCAAAATTAAATTTATGCATGTAAAATTGTTCACAACACATACATACAATTTGGAATAACGCTACTACTATAATTCATGTACGATACATCTAACAAATTATTCAAAATTCAATGCTTTATTATATAAAATGCAAGTGAATCGAATCTCATCCCCACTCGGTACTTTTTAAAATAAAGTAAAGTTTTTAAATTAATAGAGGAAGTCTTTTTTTTCTTTATTAAAATAAAGAAATTATCACTTTTATATAGAATCTTTTAAATAAATATTTTTTATTATTATCATATATGTTATAAAGAATTTACAAATTAACATTAAATAATTATTTTTTATTCATTTTCTCATATATATATATGTAAAAATGTCAAAGCTATTTAAAAGCTATGGTTTAATAAATTTCAATTATTTTGTCAATAACATAAATCCAAAATCAGAATCATAGCATTATGTTGATAAAAATATGTAAGTAATGTTTAGCTATTGGGGAGGAGGCGGGAAGATTTCCTTCCTTTGTAGTTGTAGGTCTAATGGTAGATCTTTGGGTTTTAGGTTTGTTGGAAGACCCTATCTACTTGGTGTTTCCTTTTAGAATTTTATTTGACTAGGGGTATCCTCTCATGGAGTCTTAAGCTCAGGTCGTATTTCCTTCTTTTAGCACGGGGAGTCTGTCTTACTTTATTGCTAGAATCTTCAACCTTCCGCTAGCTACTCCGTTGACTTACTGCTTTGTTGTTTTACATAGAGTTTTTAGTGTGTTTTTTGAAGTAACTGAGCTCTCATTAATGGAGTGGGTGGTTAGTATGCAGTCACTTAATTGTTAAGCAGTTTACGTCACCTCTTCATTTATTCAACTGGATTTCTCGATTCTCACCCTTATGATGAGACAGAGATTTTGATAGTTTTCTCAGACATTCCCTAAGGTGGTAGCAGTTTAGAAGGGTTTTGAACCTTCCTAATGGAAAGTGAGGTCACGACTCTCCTGGGTGTGGAGGATGTGGAGCATTGGGAACGACATGGATTGTTAGCTTCTGTTGACGAGCTCTGCAATAATTATTACAAGAGGACTAGTCATAACTGTGACTTTAATGTTTCAGCTACTTAGCTGCATGCGCCTCCTTTTCCCCGTAATGCATGCAATCGCCTGACGCTATCGTCTGGTAGAGAGACAGGTCCATGTACACTTCAGTCTGCAGTTCCAAAGCAAAAGGAGGGCTCTACGGGTGTTTCAACAGCCGGGAGAGCTCAGGAAAAGGATGCTCATGGTGTTTTACCACAGACTGATGACATTAACCCTCCTTTTGAGCCTAGTTTTTTAGAGCGACAGAAGGATCTTATATGTCTAAAGCAAGGTGTCTACAAGAGCCCACAGTGGGTGTGGAAGCCAAAGATGAAAAAACATCGCTTGGTTATGGGTATGGATGTAGGCTTAGAAGAAGCCTACAACCTTGCACTCTACGCTTTAGTGGGCAGACTAGCGTACAGGGCTTGTTGCACACAAAAGCTGTCAGAGTGGATGAAGTGTTATTGGGAGCCTATTATGGGCTATTTACCTGAGGTTTTAACCTTACCTAGAGGATGGGTAGGGTTTATTTTTAAGAGGCTGGAGGACTCGACATGTATCATAGATAAGTTTTGGGGCTATGGGGGAGGAATTCTAATGTTGAAGCGGTGGCACATTAGCTTTGACCCCTCAACGAAGTACTTCAGCTTTCGCCACTTCTCGGTTCTCCTACTGGGGCTACCACTACAGTTGTGGAATGAAAAGGCTTTGGAGCTTATAGGTAATGGTTTAGGACATTTTATAATGGTTGACGAACAAGCTCTATGTGTTGTTGATAAATGAATGGCAAAGGTTCTTGTCGAGGTTGACATTCATGCAGGGTTATTGGAAACATTGGATATAGAGTGGAGGGGCCATTTGTTCATCCAACGATTGGATTATCCAGGCCTCCCTTTTCGTTGTTCGATTTGCAAACGAACATGACACTTGCGAAAGGGATGTACACATACCTTTGGAGCTCCATCTGAGGAGGACCTCGGAGGATAACATGGCTGACAATTACACTCCCTTTCGGGACCAACAAGACTTGGGAATTTACTCGAGTTGAAGGACTGAGCAGAGCCCTGAACCGGAGGATACTACTTTCATTGGTAAGCTTAAACTCTTTTGTCCTATGTTGTATAATTCACTTTCTGCATGGGAGAGAGATCACTTAGTTAGTTATTTTCTTTAGTTAGTTAGTTAGTTAGTTGGATTCTAACCATTTGACACCAGTTTTCTTTGCTATCCCACCAGTGACCTCTCCGAAGCCACAATCTCATCAAGTTTTGAGTTCTCTTGTCCTACCTGTATCCTTAGATGAGGACAACTCCTTTATTGCTCCGATTTTTGGTGAACCGACCATTAGAGATCAATCTATGGATAGAATGATTTATGCCTTAGTTCCTTCCATTAACGAAAACTTAAGCTCCATTTGTATCCCAACTTACCTAGGGAAGGTATTAGTCACCAGCTCTAGCTCTAAGGGAGTTCATTTTGATCTCTCAGGTGTAGGAATCAATCCTGGGAAGGAACCGACATGGTCGAGGGGCTTGGGTCTTGATTTATCCCCTATTAAAACCAAGAGTTCTTGTAAAAAGGCGGGATCCATGGGTCCTTCATCTGCAATTCAGCCTGCTACTATTCTAGATCAGGGGGCGCTTAAAGGCATGAAAGCCCTTGCATGGGCAAAGTCATGATCCTTTTATCCCTCAATGTTAGAAGGGTGGGAGGCCCCTTGAAATTGACCTCCATGAGAAGACTCTTAGCAAAAACTCTTCCAAATGTAATTTTCCTACAAGAAACTTTGGTGGATGCGGAAAAGGAAAGAAACTTCATGTATTTGATCAGGCCTGAGTGGATGATCTATGCAGTAGGCTCTGCTGGAAATTCTGGTGGGCTTCTTGTTTCTTAGGATCCTACCTTCTTTGACTTAGTGTCGGTCCTAAGTTGTGGTGACATTTTTTTGCAGGTACTAGCTTAGCGAATAAAAGGAAGGTGTCCCTCTTGAATGTGTATGGACCATGCCAAGAGCGTAAGAAATTATGGGAAAAAGTTGATGGAGTGGGTCTTCTAGCACTTGATGATTTGATTTTGGTAGGTGACCTGAACTTTACGACAAACTCAGAGGATATTTCGGGAGAGTCAACGCAGGCAGATCCTCTAGCGAGTTTTTTTAAGGAGATTTTTACAAAAAACAATTTGGTGGATGTGGTCCCCGATGAGGTGGTGCCGACGTGGAGAAATGGTAGGTCCGGAATTGAAGGCATATCAAAGAGACTAGATAGAATATATGTGGAAAAGGACTTGCTCACTACCTCTTGTAGATATAGAGCATGGGTTGAATATACTTTTATATCTGATCACGCCCTAGTGTTTCTTCAGCTGGGCGAAGAACCATCTGTGGAAGCCTTTCCTTTCAAGCTAAATCCAGCCTGATTAGGTGACGCCTCCTTTGATACATTGGTGTGTGAGGTATGGAATGTTAAAAATTCAACGCTTCAACATTTAGAGGGAGCACAAAGAAGATTGGCAGGGAGGTTAGCAATTCTGAAAAACTCGGGTAAAGGCCTCGTTATATGAAAAACAGATTAGGGATCATTTATAGATGGACAAAATCGAAGGAGGTCTAGATGAACTTTTCCGACAGAAGGCACATGGAATACATAATGAGAAATTTGAGCATCGGGTGAAGATTTTGGAATATGAATGCAAACAAAAGCTTCTAGAGGAGGAAGAGAGATGGCGACAGAAGAGTAGAGCCATCTGGATCACAAGCGGAGATAAAAATACAAAGTTCTTCCATCGACTCGCCAACTTTCGAAGGAATAAAAAACACATTTGGGAGATAGAGGATGAAGCGGGCAGGATCCATTCGGAAAAAGAGGACATAAAGAATGTTGATATCAATCATTTTAAATATTTCCATCAAGATACAGGAACAAATAATATTGGTGATCAGGTTCCTACTGTAAGGTTATTCCCTAGAATGGTGTTGGAGGGGGAATTCTTATTTCTAGAAAATCCTTGCACAAGGGAGAAAATTCTACAGGTTCTGAAAGGCTTTTCAAAGGATAAAAGTTCTGGGCCAGATGGCTGGACTGTAGAATTTTTGTCTACATTATTTGGAGTTGGTCGGGAAGGATTTGCTCGATGTTGTGGAGGATTCTAGAATAAAATGCGAAGTTATAAAACATATTAACTCAACTTTCATAGCATTGATACCTAAAGTTAATCATCCCAATATGTTCTCTGATTTCCGCCCAAACACTCTGTGCAATCTATGCTACAAGATTATTGCAAAAATCATAGCAAAGAGAATTCAACCTATACTCTCTCGAGCACTATTAGAGAACCAAATGGGCTTCCTCAGGGGAAGGAAAATCTCAGAGGTTATTGGCACGACACAGGAGTGCATGCCCAACATAAAGTAAAAAAAAAATCAAGCTATTATACTAAAGCTAGATCTCAAGAAGGCACTTGACTGCATAAACTGGGACTTTTTGAGGTTAATCCTCCTCCAATGTGGCTTTGGGCTGGAAAAAACAAATTGGGTAATGGGCTGCATAACTTCCACTATATATGTTATTCTGATCAATGGGAGGCAACAAAATTCCTTCAGAGCAAGAGAGAACTTCGCCAGGGTTGCCCCTTATCTCCCTTCCTATTCATACTAGTGATGGAAGGTCTTAGTATTATGCTAAAAAAAGGTCAAGTCGAGGGGGTCCTAACATGGATTAAAGTCTCTAGAATAATAAAGATTTTACATATGTTATTTGTGGATGATGTGATTATTATGTCAAAAGAAAAGTTGTCTGAATGGATCGAGATCAGTAAAATACTCAATATTTTCTGTCGGGCGTCGAGGCTGAGAATTAATGTGCAAAAATCGACCTTCCTCCACTATGGAGTCCAGCAGGAAACTCTTGACGAGTTAAATGTTTTATTTAATTTTGATTTCAAAGATCTCTCGAGAGGCTTTATATATTTGGGGTGCTACCTAAAACCAGATAGATATAAATCTGAGGACTGACGTTGGCTTATTGAAAAAATTGATCTCATAATTAATCATTGGTGTAACAGGATGTTATCTTCGGGAGGTCAATATGTTCTAGTAAGGGTAGTTTTGGAAAGTCTTACTGTTTATTGGCTGGCTTTAGCGCACATATCGTTGTCTGTTCTAAAAAAATTCAACAGTTGGTTTTTTCCTTTTTGTGGTTCGGCAACAAGAAAATCATAAGCTACCATTTGTGTAATTGGGAGTTTGTCTCGAAGCCATAGATTTGTGGAGGTTGGAGGGCTTAGAAATATATTCATTTTCTATAGGGCTCTCACATCTAATACTCTGTGGAGAGTTTTAACAAAAAAAGGAATGTGGAACAGGGTGATAAAAGATAAATACTTGTCTTATGAATCAATCCATACATGGTTAAGATCGACCTCTGCAGTTATGACTTATGTATCCCAGACTTGGAAACACTTAATCAATTCTTTACCACTTGTTTTACAATGGCTTGCTTGGAATCCGGACTCAGGACATTCTATAGTTATTGGGAAAGATGGCATCTTGTGTATGGGAAAGGACTCTTTTTTATCAAAAGAGTTGGTTGTTAGTCTGAACCAAAAAAGCGTTCACTTGCTTTACCAAGCGAGTTGTGATCTATTGCAGGGAACTCTTTGCTCAACCTGGTTAGATTGTACAACCTTGGAGCTTGAGGGAGACTTAGCTTCAGAATGGGAAAAGTACAGAAAGATTTTGATAAGCTTGGGAATTCATCTACAAGATCGTCCGGATGTTTTACTATGGACGGGAGGTGATAATTTAGGACAACTAATGGTTTAAAATGTTTACAATGCAATCGCAGCAAAGCTATGGATTTCAAAAGTAGGTGGATGGAGGATAAAACTGTGGAAATGGTATTTCCCTTTAAAAATTAAGTTATTAACATGGTTGGTAGCGGAAAACAAGATTCTAACCTGGAAAAATCTCCAAAAAAGAGGATGGTTGGGGCCATGGATTTGTTTCCTATGCAAAGGTAAGAGGGACATGGGTAAGCATCTATTTGTGAATTGTCCATTCACAATTTCAGTATGGAACATGGTAAAAATTGCACTAAAACTCTCGAGTGTATGGACTGGTCTAACAATGAATGAATGCTGCGAAAATTGCACAAAGAAGAATCCAAATTATCCTACGCTACTTGCCTTCTTATGCTAGTACATTTGGCATGAAATTTTTTTGGCAATCTTTGAGGCAGGTTCCCCTTCAATTCAGAAGGTAGCATGTAAAGCTATTGGTGTAGTGAGAAACTATGGAATTAAGGCAAAAGACACTCTTCCTCGAACTGTACATGTGCATCTTTCGGAAGATAGAGCCATTGGATGGTTTGACGGGG
>ML833790.1:49542-70546 GCA_009831015.1 Picea engelmannii
ATTTGCAATTATAGTCCTACATGTTTGAAGGTTTTAACCTTGCTTTTCCATTCTTAGAACATAGTGTACCCCTTCAATGGTGACAAGGGTGCCCTGCAATGATTATGAATTACACCAAGGGTAGCACACAAATCACACGTTGAAATATGGGAACTTAATCAACCCAAACATTCATCTCATTTCCCATAATCACATCAAAAAATTTCAGTTGGGAAGCAACTATTAGATAATCTTGAAATGGATTTATGGATAAATTGGGAATGTCTTAAGTATGCAAAAGAGGATGTTACACAACTATAGAAGGAAAAAATGGATGAGAAAGGAGTGAGAGAAAAACATAATTTTGGGTCTCACCGTGCCCCCCATTTGAAGGGTTGCACACCCCTGTGCGATAGAGATATTAAAATGAATCAAAACTCTAAACAACATGTGATCTTCTTTGTTCATATTTGATTGTCCCTTCCTACATGGATCCCTTCATTACCAACTATAACATATCCAAAATGAGTATTTCTCTTCAATTGGAGTTTGTCCCATTGACCAAAAAGAAATAATTGGTTTGATAAATATATCTTTATCATTTCAACGAGCATGGTTCAAATGGCGAGAACATATTAAGCCTTTGAGCTAAACCTTGCCTTATAGATTCTTCTACAACTTTTAGAAAACAAATCTTTAGTGTTGAATGATGTTTTTTAGGGGCAACCATTCTAATAATAATCCCTATTTAGGATCATCCATGCACATCTTTATTCATAAACAAAGAATCTCCATTATAGCCTCACATGTTGAATATAAGACTCCATGCACTCTTTGATCCATAGCATTCCAATTCCTTTGACTATAAAGCTTTGGCGTTCTTCAAAAACAAAGTGAATGGAATCCTTCTTAAATAACATAAACTACAATGGCACCCATATGCAACAATGTAACAGACCCACAGTGGGGCATAACTTTTTTTGCTTTTCTTAATGGACAGATTCTCCATCCAAGATTTCTAATTTGGAAAGTTCAGGACTCAACTCGACCCTTCGGTCAAGATTCTTCGGTTCTCTAATTCAAACGAGACTTTGAGACCTTGATAGTCTCACCTCTTAATCAAACACGGGCCCTTTTGGCCTCTGGTGTAGGTCTTATGATACCTGTGACCTTCTCCTTCGTGCTTCAGCGAAGTCTTGGCATTGGGGTTAGCCCCTTTTCTCTTGGCGACCATTGCATATGACCACGGGTTATGACCGAATGCCAATTACGCGATTACGGGTGAGACCAATAGTGGTTTGGAACCAAACTTCTTTTCACCCCATGATTCACCACGAGCCACCATGTGTCCTTTTGTCAATACTGTGGTCTCGATTGTGGCCCTCCATCAACTTTTTAAAGTTCAAACACCTTCTATCCCCACAATTCGATGTGATCATTGATCTCACAATCTTGACGGTACTTCTAAACTGACGGCTCACATCTGTCCCTTTTGAACTTGCAGATCAGATCTAACCCTTTCAAATCGATGGACATGATTTGTTTCGCGATTCGGGTTTCAGAGTTTTCAACTATCAAATATTTACTTTTCTCTGTATGACAATCTTTCGAAATGGAAGATCTACTGACACATGTCCCTTTAGATGTGCAGCTACGATCTTCTCCGTGAGATAGACCTTCAGGAGTTTCAATTCTCAAACTCTCGTTTATTTCGGAGTGATTTCTCCGAAATGGAAGATCGTCTGCCATGCGTCCTCCCAATCCAATGGTTCTACTTCCGCTTCACGTCTTTGCCCATTTCAACCAGATCAAAGGTCCTTCGGCTCCCTTCTTCATCAATGATCAAGATCTTCTTCGAGTCTCCAGACTTTTGAGATCTCAAATCTCAGACTTCACTTCCCCTCGAAGTAAGCGGATTCTTATCGCATGTCCACTTGAATCAGACAGTTGAGGCTTGCTTCGAGTCTTTACCCAAAATCTACATATTTGTGCCACCTGTCCTCTTGATCTGATGGATATGAATCACATTGGGAATCTACCTGGAATCCACCGATCTATGCCACGTCTTTTCTGGGTCAGACGGTCCAGATTCACCTTGGACAATCCGATGCTTGAGATTTACTTCGGACGATTTGACGACTGAGATCTACCTCGGATGATCAGATGGTTGAGATTTACTTTGGCTCTCCATCTCTCTAGACTTCGGGAGTCTCAAATCTCAACTAAAAACTCACGAATACATTTCTCCGAAGTCCATGATCCATCGCCACGTTTCCCTCTAGATCTGGCAGTCTAGATTCACTTCGGGTCCTCATGGTTCGGGAATCTCAATTCTCAACTGAAACCCTGGTGCAATTCACCTGAAGCTCACGATATACTAACGCGTGTCCTCTCTAAATCAACAGCCCTGGTCTCCTTCGGGACTTCGGCCTTTGGAGATCTCAGATCTCAGTTTTCCTCACTCTCTATTTCTTCCGGAATAGTTTTACTCGGAGTCCGTGACCTGATGACATGTGTCCTCCTGTAGATCGATGGTTCCCGGCTTCTTCGGTTGTTCAGGATTCGACGATTTCAAACTCTTCTTCTTCAAGTTCTCCCAGAGTGCTTCCACCCAGAGTTCACGATATGTCACCACACACCCTTATAGTGATCGACGGTCATTGTTTACTTCAGGATTTTGGCGTTCAGGAGTTTCTACCTTTCCACACCCACCTTCTCCCGTAAGGATTTCACCCAAAGTTCATGACCTATCGACGTGTGTCTCCCATGAATCATCGGCTACAAATCACTTCGAGGCTTCCCGCTTAGGGAATCTCAACGTTCTCACCAACACAAACCTCCATAGTGTAATCCTCCCAGAGTGTCATATCTTCGGACACGCATCCCCTACTATCAACAGTCATGATGAACTCCGACACTTCAGCCTTCAGGAGTTCTCGCTTCACACAATCCATTTTCCTTTGGAGCACCAAACCTCGAAAGAGAAGGATTTGGTGCCACGTGCCTCCTGGCACCAACGACTAGGATGGACTTCGACACTTCAGGACTTCGAGAGGTTGACTCACCCCTTAATTGAAATCTATTGGAGTTGGTCAGCGTCGGACTGATTACCTCATAGATCTGACAGTCAGGATGGCTCCTGGGAATCCTTAGATCTAAGGTCCAGATTAACTTCGGGACTTTGGGTATTTTTACTTCCCTTACAACAAAATTTCTCAATTCACCAAACTTGCGAAGTCTGAAGGACTCAAGGGGTTGACTCCCACACTCCTTCTTGTATCCAATGGTCACAATGGACCTTGGCTCTTCCCGAACAGTTCTCGTTCATTCGTCTTCCGAACAAAGGAACCTTCCCTTTCGATACTTCAAACTCGCTATTCTTCCTGAGCTTTGTTGGGTCTGAAAGGCTTAAGAGCTTTGCACTCTTTCTCTTGAACGTAACTCTTGGAATAATTCTTCCAGGCATCCCTTACACTCATTCCTTAATCTCTAGAACTTAAGTGGTTCTTGGTCTCTTCTTGCCTCGCAGAGACCCTGTGCATGCATGCACTATCCCTCCTAAGCTTTAGTAGACTCCTTTCTCCAAAGGACTCAGAACGACTAGGAGGGTCGACATCCATACATGAAACTGTGCCCAAGGTCAATGAACTCACAATTCGTGGCTCTAGCTTAAGCCACCATAGGGCGCAAGAATTTATGAGTATAAAACATGTCCAATCCATATAATTTCCTACATGCCTAATTACAAAATCAAGAAAATGAAAAAAGGGATACAGTATAAATCATTAAGCAAACATATCCATCCATGCAACATTCATAGGAAATCCAACTTTAATTCACTGTACCACTTAAATACACAAGATATGTGATTACTTATCTATTACAGGTGGTAGCCAACTAACTGACTATGGGTGTTCGTCCTTCCACCCGACCATAGGCTTAGAGGCATTCATTCTTAGCACTCTAGCCACCCTCATGCCAAGCCATGATATCACCAGGGAACTCTCACATTTATTAAGGATTCTTTCTCTGTTTCAGCTTTTGCTCGGGTTCTGTTCTCTGCAAACTTTTAGGGATTTTCTTTTTTGTTATGGCCTTGATGAGGTTTATCAGATGCTCACTCAACATCAAGCTCATGACCTTCTCTTCATTATCTACTTGGAGAGATCCATGCATTCTCCTTATCCATTTGTATATCTTTCTTCCAGGATGGTTCTCGACCCATCCTGTTCCTTCTGTCAGAAGGGAACTCTGGTCAACTTGGCCTATCATACCCAGTGGTACTTCGGGCTGGCATTCTGCAGTTTTGGCCATGCTTCCATTCATAGGAGTGGTTGATAATTCAACCACTAGTACTTTCTTCATTAATTGATTTCTATCCTTGGGATCTGAAGGAGGTTTATTATCCTCATCAAGGGAATTTGGGTTTATTTGATATAATGACCCTCCCTTATAGTTTTCACATTTTTTCCTCTAGTGATATCATGGCTAATACTTTCAAGGCTTCACCCCCACTGTTAGTTATTGGAAACTCAAACAATAATACATTTACATTTTCCACATGCCTTAGCATGGTAAATCTTATTTTATGATTAATTACAAGCTGGGGGAAAAAAGGTGTTACAATTCCCTCTGCCTTAAAGGAACACCGTCCTTGGTGTTCTTTCTCAAAACACCTATCATGCCTTTCTCATTTAGCTGTTTCAAAATTTTTGATCCTTCTTCCTCGGTCAAGTCCTTTTTTAGACAATAATTCTTGGAAAACAAGCACGTCCTGTTGGGTTCTCATGGCTCAACAGTAGCCATTTTTCATGCTTTTACAGCTTGATAACCTTCCAGCTTGGCTAAAGTTAGGGATGAAGGTTACTCTCCTTCTCCCGACTCAATCATAGATAGAGATGAAGGTTACTCTCCTTCTCCTGAGTCAATATTTATTTCATGTGATCGGATTATACTCTTTCTCACCCATATCACAAACATATAAAAATTCACGAGACATCATCATAAATTTTAAATTCAAAATTTTCTTGTAAATTTGTGACCCATAGATATCCAAATTCCACATTTTGTTTCCATATTTGTTTCGCACAAGAAACAGATTCATAATTTTGGGACTTTCCTTCCCATGGCGGTTTGGCTTAGCAGGAAATTGGTCTTCCTTATGGCTTTCTACGCTGCCATATTCAAGACTCCTTTGCTTACTGCACTTTCAACTTCAATAAGCCAAACAAATTGTTAGTTTCCATGCACATGCATTTTATTGCACCTTTATAACATCATCACAAACAATTTCAGAATTGTGCATACTAACAATCAAATTCACTTTCTCAGAAAGGAAAGACCATTCCTTGCAGTTTGTCTTAGTAGGCAATTGGTCTTCCTTATGGGCTTACAATATTGCCATATCCAAGACCCATTTCCTCCTGCAATTTCAACATTCCTCAACAAAACAAATTGTTAGTTTTCATGCACATTACCTTTTCAAAATCAAGCATACTAACAGTCCAGGTCATTTTCATCTATTCAATGATACAAAACAAAAGGATACATCATCCCTTACCTATGCATCATTTCGTCCTACCAAAATTTTCAGAATGTAATTCATATATCAATTGACCTTAATGAATGTGCCAACATTTGTGGCCACATTCATATCCAATGCACCTTTGCATTGATTTTAATTTTCCCACACTTTACGACAAATACTTTGTCATGGTGTGTTGGAGCTTAGCCAAGATTTTCACCATATGGTTGATTCATTCTCATTCATTTCTACAGCAAGACTATGCTTCCGGCTACAAGATGATCATGATTCCCAAATCAGTACACATGAAACTCAAAAGTTTCACATGAATTCCTTTAAGCATTCTTCCTCCATTAATAACCAGGGTGCCAACACTCATGGCCACCCATATTAGTTTTCCTTTAGCGCTTACATAATGTAAGCAAAACATTGGAAGGTCCTCCTTTCTTACTGAAAAATCCATTGTCTTCCATCTTATGCAACTTGCGTTCCCTCAATGCATTCCATGCAACATGCCATTTATGAGCACTTTTGTTTCCAATCGTTCCTTGATTGGTCCATGTATTCATGACATATCAGTTCATGAATTCTTCTGAGGATTACAATCAATCTTTACTACCAGAGGTTCACACCTCCATCATTCAGGTTATCCTTCCTGAATCATACCCTACTTGGGTATCCAAGGCATACAACTACCTTTCAACATTCCATACATAACATTAAGACCATAAAACATTTCAGAAGGGATTCTTACCCAATCCCTTCATACCTTGTGCCACATAGGCATGAACATTTTTATACCAATTTTGGTTGTTAGCACCCCTTCTGATGTTATCCCATAAATGGTGCTCCATGGGGACTTTTAAACTCCCTTCAACAATTTTTCAACAAGAACCTTCTCATAGTCATCTTCTGATTGAGGTTGTTCATTATTGACAACTGTATTTCTCAACAGTTCCAATCTATTTCTTTCTACACGTGACACACATCATAAACACCTTAGTCGTCATGTAAATAAAAAATGCAAGTACCATAGCATTTAAATTAATAAAACATTTTCAGACATGTCCTAGCATATTTGTATGCACTTCATCACATTATCCTTAATGTTTGTATGAGTGCAATACCGACAGTTCTCAACGGTTTCTACAGTAATACAATCCTCATCACTCTAGTGTCAAAACATTTACTTTCACTAGTAAAACAAATTCCTTATTCCAAAGAAAACATAACACATAGCAAGAAACGAGTTAGGGTTCTCCCCTTCTTCAAATTCTTTCTACATCACTTGGGACTTTTCAGCCCAACTGAGTTATTTCTAAGGCCTCACAATCTTTTCTCTACTTTTGCAATTTACTCCCTGTTGGGATCTTCTTGCTCTTTTCCTTGAGCAGCCTTGGTTAGGCCTCATTTTAACCTTTTTGGAATACAACAACATGCTTTAATAGCAAACCCCTTTTTTTTGTTCATAATGGATCATGAACCTTTGTATCCTGCACATTACCATTCGGTTATTAGAATGGTCAATATTCATTTATTAGTCTTTTATTCCATACATGATGTTTTTCAAAATGTAATTCAGGATTCTGGTATATATATATAAGTTGTAGCTCACTACTCAGTTTCTCAACAGTTACTAAGGTTGTGACTATGTCCTCCTGACAGAGTTTTCACACAGTTGTTCCACAGGAAACTCCCTCAGCATGCAACTTCCTTATTGCATGTCCATCACTATTTGTGATGGACTCAGCCTTGAGTTATCTTTAGTGGTTTACCCAATATTCCGTAAGGAATATAAACATGCACCTTTGTGATGTACCCAAATTATGTATCCATACATACTCTGGTTTTGTTATATTACATCCATGATGTACTTAACCATATTCATAATCCTAAACCTGGTTGTAGCGGTCATAGCTATGTTTCACAGCCCACCTACATCTTTACCTTTAAGATCAGTCGACTCAGGATTGTTCACAATCCTTCTCCTGTGGTCCTCAAAGGAATAATCACTTGCCTCTTATTAGGACAATAGAGCATCTTTTCTTATTTACCCCTTTTAGCTAATTATATTAGTATTTCTCGAGGAAAGGGAATACATTCCCCCTCAAGCTATTATTTGGGACAAAAATTTCACGACTCTTCGGAATGGAGTTAGCCATGCATCCATAGTATTCATTTATTCTCGGCAAGAGCAATTCTTGCTTTATATTTCACTCATCAGGGAAACCATATTGTACCTATAACTATACTCGTACATCATACATGTGCATCACTTGCACATTTAATATCATTCATACCTAACTAGTATTAATATTAGGATTCATATTAGGAAGCTTCATAATGCATTAAACCCATGCACTCAAGCATAATTAAACACAGATAAGTATTCATCATGCTATCTTATTTCTTGCACCTTTTCCATGTCATGCACACACATGCACATATCAGGATTATATATCATTTTCCCAAGGATCTTCTAATAATCCTTATGATCATGTATACACATTCATGTATAAGTAGGTGCATCTTTTCCACCTTTTTACCTCATGCATTTGCTTGATAGTTTAATTTCATCATTAGTGTCCTTTAGTTTGAGATTTCAATCACTTATAGGACTAATCTCATAGTCATATCTCATATTGATGTTGCATTCTCTCAAGGCAATAACCAACCAGGGTCACTTTCCTCTTTATGCGACAAAGTCTAGCAAGAAAACCTTCTTGCCTGAACGTCCATAGAATTTTACCCATCTCACTTTTCTCTGGTCATGAGGAGTTATATACTCCGATTTTAATATAAAGAAATAACTATAACTGCCATGGATCCTACCTGATCCTATCAGATTCCTTTATGCCCACAAAGGTATTAACCATTATATAAGCCACGATCATCAGTGCCTGAAGTGCCAAATGTTCATGCTTAGATGCAGTGTTACGAACACTAGGTCATCTGTCCTTCGGGCTTCAGCTGCTCTTGAAAGAACCCTGCCACCTTCAACTATCCACATTCAAGTCTTATTACAAATGTTAATTAGCATATCCCTACTCTGGTAAGAGTAGTTATCACTTTGACAAGGGCTAAAGAAATTCTTCTACTGATATTCAACAAGAATTCCCAAAATCACACGTTCAATCTGCAGTCCTTCTCCTCAAGGAGTAAATAAAGATAAAAATATCTCCTTACACGACTCGTACTGAGCCAAAGTAGGCCAAGTGTTGTAACCATGCTCTGATACCAATTTGTAACAAACCCACAGTGGGGCATAATTTTTTTTTCTTTTCTTAATGGATAGATTCTCCATCCAGGATTTCTAATTTGGAAAGTTCGGGACTCAGCCCGACCCTCCAGTCAAGATTCTTTGGTTCTCTAAGTCAAATGAGACTTTGAGACCTTGATAGTCTCACCTCTTAATCAAGCACAGACCCTTTCGGCCTTTGGTGTAGGTCTTATGATACCCGAGACCTTCTCCTTTGTGCCTCAGTGAAGTCTCGACATTGGCGTTAGCCCCTTTTCTCTTGGTGACCATTGCATATGATCATGGGTTACGACCGAACACCAATTATGTGATTGCGGGTGAGAACAAGAGTGGTTTGGAACCAAACTTCTTTTCTCCCTACAATTCACCACGAGCCACCACGTGTCATTTTGTCAATACTGTGGTCTCGATTGCGGCCCACCCTCAACTTTTTAAAGTTCGAACACCTACTTTCCCCACAATGCGATGTGACCATTGATATCACGATATTGACAATACTTCTGAACTGACGGCTCAGATCTGTCCCTTTCGAACCCGCGGATCAAATCTAACCCTTTCAAATTAATGGACATTATTTTTTTCGCGATTCAATTTTCAAAGTCTTCAACTCTCAAATCTTTACTTTTCTCCTTATGAAAATCTTCCGAAATGGAAGATCTACTGACACCTGTCCCTTTAGATGTGTGGCTACGATATTCTCCGTGAGATCGACCTTCAGGAGTTTCAATTCTCAAACTCTCATTTATTCCCGAGTGATTTCTCTGAAATGGAAGATTGTCTGACATACATCCTCCCAATCCAATGGTTCTGCTTCCGCTTCAGGACTTTGCCCCTTTCAACTAGATCAACAGTCCGTTGGCTCCCTTCTCGATCAATGATCGAGATCTCCTTCGGGTCTCTGGACTTCTGATATCTCAAATCTCAGACTTCACTTCCTCTCGAAGTAAGCGGATTCTTGTCGCATGTCCACTTGAATTAGACAATTGAGGCTTGCTATGAATTACGTTGGACTCTACCAGAAATCCACCGATCTATGCCACGTCTCTTCTGGGTCAGACGATCCAGATTCACCCCGGTCGATCTGACGCTTGAGATTTACTTCAGACGATATGATGAATGAGATCTACTTCAGATGATCGGATGATTGAGATTTACTTCGACTCTTTGGACTTCAGGAGTCTCAAATCTCAACTGAAAACTCTCGAACAAATTTCTTCGAAGTCCACGATCCATCGCCACGTGTCCCTCTGGATCTGGCGGTCTAGATTCACTTCGGGTCTTCGGGGTTTGGGAATCCCAATTCTCAACTGAAAGCTTGGTGCGATTCACCCAGAGCTTGTGATCTACTAATGCGTGTCCTCTCTAAATCAACGACGCTCGTCTCCTTCGGGACTTTGGCCTTCGAAGATCTTAGATCTCAGTTTTCCTCACTCTTTGTTT
Organism: Picea engelmannii; assembly: GCA_009831015.1. NCBI lineage: Eukaryota > Viridiplantae > Streptophyta > Pinopsida > Pinales > Pinaceae > Picea > Picea engelmannii. The sequence continues at coordinate 59,745 of ML833790.1, forward strand.
CTCACAGAATGGTTTTACACAGAGTCTGCGATCTGATGACATGTGCCCTCCCGTAGATCGATGGTTCCCGACTGCTTTGACTGTTCGGGCTTTGACGATTTCAAACTCTTCTTCTTCGCATTCTCCCAGAGTTGACGATCTGTCGCCACATGCCCTTATAGCGATCGACGGTCATGGTTTAATTTGGGATTTTAGCATTCAGGAGTTTCTACCTTTGCACACTCACCTTCTCCAGAAAGGATTTCACCCAGAGTTCATGATCTATCGATGTGTGTCTCCCACGAATCGATAGCTACAGATCACTTCGGGGCTTCACCCTTCGGGAATCTTAACGTGCTCACCAACGCAAACATCTAGAATGTAATCCTCCTGTAGTGTCAGATCTCCGGACACGAATCTCCTACTATCAACGGTCAGGATGAACTCTGACACTTCGGCCTTCAGTAGTTCTCACTTCACACAATCCATTTTTCTCCGGAGCACTAAACCTCTGAAGCAAAGGATCTGGTGCCCCATGTCTCCTAGCACCAATGACTAGAATGGACTTCGGCACTTCGGGACTTCAAGAGTTTGACTCACTCCTCGATTTAAATCTCTTAGATTTGGTCAATGTCGGACTGATTACCTCATAGATCTGACGGTTGAGATGGCTCCCGGGCATCCTCAGATCTAAGGTACAGATTAACTTCAAGACTTTGGGGATTTTTACTTCCCTTACGATGAAATTTCTCAATTCGTCGAACTTGCGAAGTCCGAGGGACTCAAGGGGTTGACTCCCACACTCCTTCCCGTATCCAACGGTTACAACAGACCTTGGCTCTTCCCGAACAATTCTCATTCGTTTGTCTTTCGAACAAAGGAACCTTCCCTTTTGATACTTCAAACTCACTATCCTTCCTAAGCTTTGTTAGCTCTAAAAGGTGTTAAGACACTGAAAAGTCCCTTTTTCACTATATCTTTTTCCCTTTCAACCTTAACATTTCTATGCTAAATGCCTACTTTAGTGCTTGCTAAGACCCCGTTTCCCAAGGTATGAATCATTGATCTTGCTTTGATATTCTTATTTACTTAACACGTTTGATTGGTAGTATTTCTCATATTTTATCCATAAATGTGCAACTAATTATCAAAATGTGTAAGACAACCAAGACTTGAAGAAAGATCGTTGTTGTTACACCAATTGTTACAGTTGTGCGCTAGTCCTGCATGTTGTTACATAACTACAACAATCGTGCACCTTTCCTGGAATCTGTCACTAGGGATGATTTTAAGGATGGAAATTTATTTTAAAATGTAGAAAAATTGGCGAATATTACTAATCCTTCATATGTCAACTATAAATGTTTGGCGATATTTTTTAAAAAATATTCAAATTTCTAAGTATTTTATATAGTTTTTATAAAATTTTGGCGATTTTTAAGGTAAAATAATTTTATCCTATATAATTTGGGCGAATAATTTTTAAAATAGCAAATCTCGTTTTTGGAAAAACCATGGAAAATTAGCCCATGAGTGAAATTTAGCCCCTAAAATCATCCCTGGCTATCACACTTGTTGCAACAGACGACCACAAATCCTGGAAGCTGTTACACCAACTGCGATAGATGCGCACCAATCCTAAAAGCTGTTACACTCGCTGCAACAGATGGCCACCGATCCTAAAGGCTGAATCCTGAAGATTGATCCTTTGTTGTTATAAGTCTTGGCTCGCACTGATTCTTTTTCCTGATTTCATAAATATGACAGATCTCTTGTATCTTACAAACAACTTGAGAATCTGGGATTCTCAAGGCTGTTCTGAGTCCGTTTTGAAATGACTGAATTTGTATTTAAATAGCAGATCTTTTGTAATCATTGATACAGAAGATTAGCTGTGGAAATGTGAAGTAAAGTGAAGAAACTTGTAATTGAACATTTTTGGCGATTTTAATAAAGAAGGGAATTTGAGTTTCTCCAACCGAATGTAAACTTTTTGAGTGGATTCAGTGAGAAGGAAAGGGCCCACCTTCCTCACAACCTCCCCTTTGTTTTGAGTTTTAGATTAGTTACGTTGATTTGTGTGATTAATCTGTTTAGCATTCTTAGAGTACAATTGTTGTTACAGTTCAGTCCCTTCCTGTCAAATGCACGTCAGTGTGTCTAATGAGAATTAGAAGTCAAGTGTTGTATACTATTGGAGAATTGTCTTTCTGCACTAGATAAAACTTTGCTTTCAAGTAAAAGTAATTAGAAGTGTGAATTTCCTTCCTGCAATTAAAGTAGATTTCTTTTCCGCAATTAGCACATAATTCCCTTCTTCAAGAATAAAATAGAAAATTATAATAAAACAAATAATCCAGGATTCTTATACACTCATCAATTTAGATTTCAATTATGTAAGTGTGATTCCAATTCTGCAACAGTAGATTAGAACTCCAGCTGTGTCGGCAACTTGTGTTAGCGTTCAGTTTTTCAAAACTCTATTCCTTTCAGTACTGCAACTTGATTAGTGTTTGCTTTCATCAATCTAGCATAGACTGTGCACAATTATCTTGCAATAACAAAACTTCCCTGGGTTTGACAATTTATATTGAACATCTTAATTATCTATTTATTTAGACAATTAAAGTGCCCAAAATTTTGGTGTCGTTGCCAAGGAAGATGATTAGATATTCTTGTAAGCACATTAGTTTTCTTTTCTTAGGAATGATTAAACTTCATGAATCGAAGAACAAGAGGACGTATCCCCCAAAATACTAACCCTACAGGTACAAGAGGACATGGAGGAAGGAACCCTGCACTAGGAAGGCCAACCTTTGTTGATGAGATTATAGCTAGAGAAGATTATTCTTCGAGATCTATCTTTCACCCTTTAAATCCTCCAAGAAGACATATTCCTCAGTCATCAGAATTACCCCATTTCGAGACATCATTTTTATCAGGGGCTGAAGCTGAATATTTGTCACCAACAAATCAACAAGCAACATTGGAGAATATTGAAGATCAAGGAAGTGTAGTTCAGAACAGGGAAAATCCAGAAGAAAGAGGTTTATCAGATCAACAGACAGATAGTCACTAAAGAAGAGTGGGATGTTGTCCATATTGAGTGGAGAGAAAGAGCACATATGGAAAATCAAGGGGACAATGAAGAAGAGTTCCACCATGAGAATCCACCAAACAATGAAGATCAGACAAATGATGAAAATACAATCTCTACCCTGGTCTTTCCTATTTATGATATTCCCACTCGAGGGATGGCTCATGTGAAAAACATACCTCTCTCAGCTCTACCAAATTTTCATGGATTATCTACAGAGGATCCAGATGAGTTTCTGTTTGAATTTGATATTCTCTGTAGAAGCTATGACTACACTACCACTGCACAGAAGCTTAAATTGTGTCCAGCTACATTGAAGGGTAATGCATTAAGATGGTTCATGAGCCTTGGAGGAGAGAATATTTCAACATGGGTACAAATGAGGCATCTTTTCCTGAACAAGTACCAAGACTAATACCAAATAAGGGAATGAAGAGAGGAATTGTTCAAAATGTCTCAGAAGGAGGACAAGACCCTTGAAGATTTCGTGGAGCGGCTCCAGTATAATCTACAAAGGTCTGGACATCTGGATGTGAGTAAGGACATTCTGAAAACTATTTTGCTAAAAGGAGTTAGAGATGATTATTTAGATATGCTGAATATGCCGGGCAAGGGAGATATATCTAAGGAATCCTATGATGACATTGTAAATCTTTGTAAGAGATGCTCTCGAGGATCTACAAGGAATAAGTTAGCTACCATGGATACTACTTTTTCAAGGGTACATAAATCAACCAATGGAGGGGCAACAAGAGCAGAAATAGGTAATTTGTTAGAAGATTTCAAAACAGAGATGATTAACTCTTTTGCTTCACAAATTGATACTCTATAGATTAAACAGAAACAAGCAGAAGCAAAAAAGGCATTATCCATTTTCTGCCCGAAGTGCAGAGACAAACATCCAAAAAGGGAGTGCCCACTGAACAATGTCTAGGTATGTCTTATTTGTGAATTGGATCATCCCACTAACAAATGTCCCTCCTTACTAGGTGTAAAAGCATCAATTAAGGCGACTAATGAGGAAGCATAGGCTGCCTATCTAATTACATAGAGGAGACAATGGCAGCCACGAGGTCAAGGTACAAACCCTCAATTCTCTCCTGCAACACTTAATTATTGGAATAATGTAAACAACCAGCTTCAATATGGCCAATTAAATGCCCCCTCTCCAAATCAGATTCCCCCTCCTTATCAGGATCCTAATGCATGGTTACCTATGCCCCAACAACAAAATCACCATGGGAAATGGAACCCATATTGGAGAGGCCCTCAACAACAACCTATTTATCAAAACCATCACCAACCAAACCCCTATCAACAACAGTTCCAACCTTAGTACCAGCAACAACAATTGCAGTTACCTCCCAATGCCCCACAGAACAATCCTCCCTTGCGACCTTAGATGCCTGTGGAACCTAACCCAAATCCAAATAATAAGGTCATTCAAAATATTGATATACACAATGTGCCAACTCTATCTATTACTCCTATGCCTTGTGATGAGATAAAATTGAGATTAGGGAGAATATTCGAGCCAATAATTGAAGATGCTCCATCTTCATAATTAGACAAGGAATCGGGGGAAAAACCATCTGTTGATACATAAGAAATTGACCAACCTATTATAGAATTAGCAGACCCCCCATTCCCTAAAAGACTGGAAATTACCAAAATTGTGGAATTACCATATTTCAATCTCTTAGGAGAATTGCAAAATCTGCATGTCAACATTCCATTATTGCAAGCGATTAGGGATCTCCCTATTTATGCAAAGACTGTGAGAGATCTCTGTATCAAACGACCTGGAAAGAAACCTAGGTACCCCCTCATAGTACACGTAGTGGGGGAATTGTCTGAACTGATGTTAGGAAAAACCCCACCTATTAAATATGGTGACCCAAGAAACCCTACAATTGCTGTCAAAATTGGACAAACATTTATTTCCCATGTGTTAGTTGATTTAGGGGCAACAATTAACATTATGCCAATAGATACTACATAATTTCTGCAACTCAGAACACAAGTCCGAACTACTCGTATTGTTTTAGAATTAGTTGATCATTCTACTATCAGACCAGAAAGAGTAATCGATGATCTAGTTATCTTAGTTGATTCATGGGAGTATCCTATCGATTTTGTTGTATTGCAACCCAAAACCCGTCTGGGAGGCCACCCAATAATTCTAGGAAGACCTTGGCTAGCTACAATTGATGCTTTCATTGGTTGTAGATTAGGTTCAATGACCATCTCTGATGGTTATGAAACTAAGAAACTTACCCTTTATCCTCATGCTACACCCAATGTGGAACCCGAAAATTCTTTATGGATGGACATTAGGGATGAAAGAACTCTGCCTGTGTTAACCATAGGAAAATCCCTGAGTTTCAAAGATGAGACAGAGTATGAGTTAATCAATTTCTTTATCTATGACTCCTCTGATGTTACACAAAACATGCACCACCTATTGAGTAGAATCTTCGACCCTATTGCCCAAGAAGGAACAAGGCCATAAACATTTTCTGAAACTATTGTAAATCAAATTAATTCAGCTGAAACAAAAAACGATGAAACAACAATTACTGAAACAATTGAATTATTTCCTAAAGTCAGTTCAAAGAGTATCGATGTAGGAATCGAACCTGGAAAATACCTAAACATCAATCTTGATTTATCTTCTGCTAAAACTCGTTGATTGATGAAGTTACTGATTGAATATAAGGAAGCATTTCCACGGGATTGCATGGATATGAAAGGAATTTCCTATGAACTATGCATCCACCATATATACATCAAAGAATAATTCCAACCCATTTTCCAACCCCAAAGGAGGATGAACCCTAATCTTAAAGAAATTGTTAAGGAAGAACTCTAGAAACTTCTCAATGTCGGAGTCATCTACCCTATATAAGACAACGAGTGGGTTTCACCATTGGTTATCATACCTAAAAATAATGGTAAATGGAGAGTGTGTGTGTGGACTATAGAGCCCTGAATAAGGCCACACAGAAGGATTATTTCCCTCTGCCATTTATTGATCATGTTCTAGACAACCTATCTGGGAATTTTTTTTGTTTGTTTCCTAGATGGATTTAGTGGCTATAACCAGATAAAGGTTTCTCCACAGGACCAAGATAAGACCACCTTTACCAGCCCTTGGGGTACGCTTTCCTACAAGGTTCTCCCATTTGGCTTGTGTAATGCACCAACCACTTTCCAGAGAGCTGTGATTGGTATTTTGTCTGATATGGTGAATGACTGTATGGAAATATTCATGGATGATTTTACACCTTATAGTACTGATTTCGATGAAGCTTTGACTAATCTAGAAAAATTTCTCAAAACATGTATGCAATCTCATCTTTCTCTAATTACAAAAAAATGTCATATGATGATGAGCGAAGGTGTGGTGATCAGACACTTCATTTCTTATGCAGGAATTTGGGTAGACCCAACCAAAATCTAGGCAATTTTGGACATTCCAACCTCATCAACTCAGAAAGAGGTAAGAAGTTTTTTAGGGCATGCTAGATATTATAGGAGATTCATTAAAAAAAATTCCAAACTTGCCTCTCCCTTATTTTTTCTATTAACAAAAGATGTTGACTTTCGTTAGACTGACAATTACAAACCGTCTTTTGCATATCTAAAACAGAAATTGTCCACATCTCCCATTTTGAGAGGGCACAATTGAGCTCTACCTTTTCACATTTCTTTAGATTCCTCAGACACTATAATTGGTGCAGTACTTGGGAAACAGGAGGACAAAGATCCTTGTGCTATCTACTATATCAGCAAGAACATGGCTCTTGCTGAGTTAAATTATGCAATTACAGAAAGAGAATTCTTGGCAGTAGTTTATGCGATCAATAAATTCAGGCATTATATCACTAGTTATCCTAATTTTATTCATATTGATCATACAAAAATTAAATATCTGATGAATAAACCTATTACTAATGCCTGGGTAACAATATGGTTGTTATTACTTCAAGAATTTGACATCACTATAGTAGATAGACCAGGAAAAGAAAATGTGGTTGCTGATTTTCTCTCAAGATTGCATATAAATGATGATAATTCACCAGTAGATGATTCCTTTCTAGATGAACATTTTTTTGTAGTATCTTCTCACTCACATTGATATGCATACCTCGCTAATTATTTGGTTGCAGGGAAGGTACCTCCATGTCTATCTCCAAGAGAAAGAAGGAAGATTATTTAGAAGAGTTCTCGGTATAGTTGGATAGAGGGATACCTTTTCTACACAGGTCTGGATCAAGAAATTAAGAGATGTGTAAGGTATGATGAAGTTTATGATATTCTTAAATCTTTCCATGATGGCCCTTGTGGAGGTCATTTTGCTGATAAAAGGACTGGGCATAAAATTTTGAGGATGGGCTATTTTTGGCCCACAATATTTCAAGATGCAAAGAAATATGTCCAAGCCTGTGACAGTTGCCAACGCATGGGTCAACAAAATCATAGGGATGAGATGCCTCTCTAGCCTCAAGTAGTGTTAGAACCTTTCGAGAGACGAGCCATGGATTTTATAGGGCCCATCAACCCACCTTCTAATAAAAAAGTCTATATATTGGTTTGCACAGATTACATGACCAAGTGGGTAGAGGCAAAAGCACTCATCAGGGCCTCATAAGAAGTTGTCTTAGCATTCTTGTTTGAATATATCTTTGTTAGGTTTGGAGTTCCTAGAGAATTAGTAACTGATGGGGGACCCGCTTTCACATCACATAAGTCTGAAGCCCTACTCAGTAAATATCATGTTTTGCATAGAACAACTTCTCCATACCATCCACAAGGTAATGGCCAAGTAGAAAGTACCAACAAAGTCATAGAAGCTATTCTTACTAAGACAATGAGGGCACATCGTAGGGATTGGTATGATAGATTGCATGAAGCTCTATGGGCTTATCAAACTACTTGGTGGAGCACAACTGGTTTTTCTCCTTATGAGCTGGTATATGGAAAGAGCCATGTTTGTCCTATTGAATTCAAAATCAAAACCCTAAGAACTACATCAACAGTTAATCTTGACTTGACTATGGCACAGAAGGCCAGACTGCAGTAGCTTAATGAGTTAGATGAGAAGCTTTTGGATGCTATTAATCAAACCACAGTGATTCAACAACAGAGAACAAAGTGGCATGATCGAGTCATCAAGAAGAAATTGTTCAAAAAGGGAGATTGGGATCTGTTTTATGATTCACGCTTTAAAGAATTTCAGGGTAAGCTACATACGCGATGGTTAGGACCTTACGAGGTCGACATTGTTTTTCCCAATGGGACAATCAGGTTGATCACTATTGATGGATCCAATACATAGTTGCATGTGAATGGTCATTGCTTGCGCCTATATCGACGTCCACTTTCCAAGACAAAATTTACATCTAGATGTATAGCCGATATAGGTTATCAATTTTTGAAGGAAAAGGAACTTGCTCCTTCCCCTTCTATACCTTAGAATTTTCCTCTTTTGCAATAAAACCTTGTATATAAATAAACTCTGTGAAATTAAATTTTTCTATTCGTTTTTTTTTTCAAAATTTTTATGCTTCGTTAACAAATTCAACCTAGGAAGGTATCAAGCAATTACTTGTGTGTAGATAGATTGAATAACATCAAGGTAGATTACAACAGAAGGAGCCAAAGGATTAGTTTCTGGAAGTTGAAAAACTTCCTAAAAACTAAGTGATTCTGTGTTCGGCAGGATTACATTCTGTTACACTTTTCATGCTATTACACCATGTGCCATAACACCATTTTTCGACCACGTGACCATGTACCGTTACACCATTTTCCGACCACATGACAGATTTCCATGTTGTTACTGTTGGCATGTTTTACAGGCAGCGTATGCTTGCCATTGATGGCAAGTACAACAATGATTATGGCTTGAGTACAATAACGATGATCAGCAGCGTAGTGATAATCAGGGAAGAGAAACAACCGTGATCATTGGATCAACAATTCAAAATTCCCGATGGCTGTCAGATCTCAATGTAGACTAGAAGAGCGTGCTGAAGAGGAGGATAGATCTCAGGCATTAAATCCAAGCATGGGATCCGACCATCGTCAAATCAAGGAGAACCTGCACGTTCTTTAAAGTGCAAGGAGTAGTGGGCTCACAAAATCCTGAAAGAAGGAGGACTGTCCATCATCAGGCAGGACACGTGGGGAAAGATCGTCAGTTCGCTGACTGGAGATTCAAAGGAACAGGGTTCCCTAACCTCTCGAAATTGCGATATGCGAAATCAAGACTTAATCTGAGCCATCGGATCAAGGTTTGATATGGACCATTGATCCCAGTCCATTTCAGAGTTTCGCAGATCAAGAGTTGGAGATGTCAAAGAATAATAACCACAAGAATCCCAAAATCGTGATATGCAGAATCACGAATTAATCTGAGCCGTCATATCAAGGTTTGATCTGGACCGTTGATCCCAGTCCATTTCGGAGTTTCGTGGATCGAGAGTTAGAGATATCAAAGAATAATAACCACAGGAATCCCGAAATCATGATATGCGAAATCACGACTTAATCGCTGCCGTCAGATCAAGATGTGATCTGGACTGTTGATTCAACCCCATTTCAGAGTTTCATGGATCGGGACTTTGTAGTGACAAGAAAACTGAACATCAAGAATGTCAAAATCATGAAATGATCTGAGCCATCAGATCAAGTGTTAATCGGGACCATTGATCTCACGCCATTTCGCGGTTTTGGGGATCGTGACTTGGAGAGTCGAGATGCCTCATCTCTAGATTCATGAAATGCGAAATCGCCTTATGCATAAGGCTGTGGTCAAAACCCTTGGTCACATCAGCGAGAGATGGAGGAAAGAGCTAGAGAAACCAAGCTCCTTTTCAAGGATCGCGACTGGGAATGTCGAGACACATGGCCACACAAATGTCGAACTGCCGATAGCCAAAATGCTGAAATGAATGCAAGATCCCTTGGAATCAATCCAACGGTGCAGGTGAATTTGAACAAGATCGGAGGGCTACTGTAGCACGTCCCAGTATAACTTCTAGAAACCATTGATGGTCTCTGCTAGAGAATTCGAAGAGACCTCTATGTGATCGCCAGAGGAGATGAAGAGTCTCTAAGCTTCGTCCAGTGAAGCAAGACAATGTTTAGGGGGATTGACAGATGGATGAGCGTTGAAGTTTGTAACTGAAAAAGAAGGCATAAGCTTGAATATGCCAGAGAAGAGGAGGAGTCTCAACTACCAGAGAGGCTGAGGAATCTCAGCAGAACACCCAGTGATGTTGAACGCATGGCGGGAACCACTAGAGAAGCTAAAGAGTTGCAATGATCAGGAAAAGCACTCGAGATGTGCAGGAGATTTGGCGCGGTGTGAGAATGCAGAGATGTATCAGAGCCCTGGTTCAAAATCTGGAACCAAGGGCCTACCTACCCGTCTACCCGATTTAGAAATGGAATTGTACCCACCTAGAAATTAGATAAAATTAGATAAATCTGGTCTTGAGGGCCAAGTTCCAGCTACAAGTCCCAGTGCCACCTCCACCTAACCTGTAAGCCAAGTATACATTGATTTTAAGTATATATATTCATTAATAGGACGTATTAATGTTGGAATTTTAACTGCTTCTTAGTATTATTTTTATAAGAAATTGTTAAACTATAAACCAGACACTTTAACCACTTTTCCATTTTTGTAAAATTCATTATAATTGCCCATAAAAAT
>ML833791.1:0-16270 GCA_009831015.1 Picea engelmannii
TGTGCATGGTGTATTGTGGTGTATTGGTGTAACTCTTATACTATTGTTCATTTCTCATTGGATATAATTGAATGGTTTAAGTATAAGTTGAAAAAGGTTTTTAAATTGTACTTGATACGGATTCACCCCCCTCTCAGTATCAACAATTTCTAACTCTAAGTGAAAGCAAATCAGGGAATGTAACTTTTGGAAATGATGCACCAGGAAAAATAAAAGGTAAAGGAATGGTAAGTTTGAGTAATGGAAAAGGGAAATATCAAGATGTGTTGTTTGTATAAGGTCTAAAACATAATCTTCTTAGTGTCATTCAAGTCTATGACTGAGGATGTGAAGTCATTTTTACCTCTAAAGATTGTAAAATAAAATCTGTGAATTCAAGACAACTAGTTGCAAAAGGGATAAGAACAAAAAACAATGTCTATGTGTTAAAAGAAGAAAAAGAAGAATGCCACTTAAGCAACTATGATGAAATTTGGTTGTGGCATAGGAGACTCAGACACCTAATTTTTGATCATATAATTAAGCTCGGAAAAAAATGGGCAGTAAGAGATCTTCTGAAGATATCAAAGCCATAGGACTTTGTTTGTAAACCCTGCCAGATAGGAAAGCTTACTCACACTCAGTTCAAATCTAAAAACTTTCCTTCAACAGAAAAACCTCTCCAGTTAGTACATATGGATTTATGTGGACCATTAAGAAAAGAAGGTACAGGAAAAGAAAATTATTTTATGTTGATTATTGATGATTATTCTAGACTAACATGGGTTTCCTTTTTGAAGAAAAAATCTAAAGCATTTGAAAAATTCAAAGTGTTTAAGGCTATGACTGAGAATCAAATAGGAAAAATATTAAAGGTAGTAAGGTCTAATAGAGGAGGAGAGTTTAGTTCATGGAACTTCAAAGATTTTTGTGATAAAGATGGGATCAAAAGAGAGTACACAATTCCAAGGACTCCACAACAAAATGGAGTTGTTGAGAGGAAGAATAGATCAGTACAATAAATGGAAAGATCAATGATGAATGAAAGGAACATACATCATACATATTGGGTAGAAGCAATTCATACAACCATTCATATCCTTAACAAAACTCATCTCAGGCAACATAGTGACAAGACTCCTTATGAACTATGGTTTGGAATACCTACTTCAATCAAACATTTTAAAGTCTTTGGGAGCAAATGTTATATCAAGAACAATGATGAAAATATTGGCAAATATGATGATAGGGCTGATGAAGGTATCTTCTTGGGTTATGCTACAAGTAGTAAAGGGTACATATGTTACAATAAGAGACTGCATAAACTGGTTGATTGTATAGACATAAAAATTGATGAAGAAATCCTAGTCAGAAATGTAGCAGTGTTGAACCAAGCATAGAAGATATAGTTGAAGATGAAGATGAACAGGTCCAAGGATCAGAAAGGGAAGAATCTGAATTAGATGAAGATACAAATACTCAGGATGATACAAATCAACAGAAAGAAGCAAAATCACTTCTCAAAATTGTTAGAAAGAATCATCCTAAAAATCAGATAATTGGAGATATAAATAAAGGAGTTTAGACAAGAAGGAAATTGATTAAAGACTTAGAACAATCTCATGTTGTTTTTTTATCTATGAATGAACCTAAAATGTTTTATGAAGCCAGCTAGCATGATGACTGGATTAGAGAAATGAATGAAGAGATTGATCAAATTGAGAAGAACAATACTTGGAAGCTTATCCCTAGACCTGAAGATAAGAATGTAATAGGTTCCAAATGGGTGTTCAAGAATAAAATGAATGAAAAAGGACAAGTTGTTAGAAATAAAGCCAGATTGGTCTATAAAGGGTATGCACAAGTTGAAGGTTAGGAATTTAATGAAACTTTTGCACCAGTGGCAAGATTGGAGGCCATCATAATGTTCCTTGCATATTCATGCCATAAGAACTTTAAAGTGTATCAGATGGATGTTAAGTCAACTTTTCTTAATGGAGATCTAGAGGAAGAAGTATATATGGAGCAACCTGAAGGATTCTCATTGACAGATAATCCTAATTATGTTTACAAGATGAATAAGGCCTTATATGGACTGAAACAAGCACCACGAGCTTGGTATTATAGACTGGACAAATTTTTACAAGACAAAGGATTCAAGAAAGGTATTGTTGACAACAATCTCTACATCAAGTCTGAAGGTGATAATTTACTAGTTGTTTTGGTTTATGTAGATAATATTATTTTTGGTTGTACTAATGAATTATCTATCCAGTGGTTTGCTAAATCTATGCAAATATAATTTGAGATGTCCTTGATAGGAGAACTGTCATTTTTTCTTGGCTTACAAGTAAAACAAAGTTCTCCAGGAATTTTTATATCTCAAGAAAAATATTTGAAAGAGATGTTGAAGAAATTTTAGATGGAGGATTCCTCTCCTGTTAGTACACCTATGGTGGTTGGTTACAAGCTCAGTAAAGATGATATGTCACCCGATGTTGATCAAAGGACATACCGATCAATGATAAGCAGTCTTTTGTACATCAAAACATCCCGTCTTGATATAATGCAAGCTGTTGGAATGGTAGGTCGTTATCAGTCAGCTCCTAAACAAAGTCACTTGGTAGCTATCACAAGGATATTCAAATACTTGAAGGGAACAATGACTTATGGTCTGTGGTACCCCAAAAATCAGAATTTTCAGTTAATTGCTTATTCAGATGCAGATTGGGCAAATTGTGTTGATGAGAGAAAAAGCACTAGTGGAGGAGCATTCTTCTTGGGTGACTCATTAGTAGCATGGCTTAGTAAAAATCAAGGATCTATTTCCTTATCAACTACATAAGCAGAGTACATTGCTGCTGCTACTTGCTGCACTCATATTTTATGGATGATACAAACTCTTGCAGATTTGAAGGTAACTTACACTGATCCCATTGCACTTCACTGTGATAACACCAATTCCATCAGTCTCTCTAAGAATACTTTACTTCATTCAAAATCTAAGCACATACCAATAAAATACCATTTTCTCAGAGAACAAGTTACAAACAAAATTGTTCAAGTGAATTATATTCCTTCCACAGAATAGATAGCTGATAACTTTACTAAGTCGTTAGCAGCAACCCCTTTTGGATATCTTCGTCAAAAGTTGGGGGTTATAACTTCTTTCGTCTAATCTGTTCACCTGGTTAGGGGGAGTACTTATTGAATATATGTTGTATTTATAAGCTGCTCATAGTTGACAGGGGGAGTATGTACTACAACAGCTCAGGGGGAGCGTGTCTCTTCTTTGACATTGATGTCAAAGGGGGAGAAAGTTTGGTAATTTCAAAGATGCTACAGTGGTATAATTGGATGTTCTTCAAGGGATTGCCATCAATGCCAAAGGGGGAGATTGTTGGCATGTTTTTAGATAGAGGCAGAGCATGCGTGTTTGTCATTGATGGCAAAGATCATGACCAACAACACAATGATGATCGCATGGCAAGATCAAAAGCTAAACTCCATTTTGGGTATCAGAAGCTAAAGCATGTTTTCAAACAGAGGCAGAGTATGCGTGTTTGTCATTGATGGAAAAGATCATGACCAAAAACACAATGATGATCACATGGCAAGATTAGAAGCTAAACTCCATTTCGGGTATCAGAAGCCAAACTCTATTTCAGAGTTTCGGATACTAGGAGTTGGAAGTGTCGAAACACTTCATCACAAAAATGATGAAATGTCGAAATACCAAACCGTTGATCTGACTCCATTTCGAAGTTTCAAATACTGGGATTTGGAAGTGTAGAAACACTTCATCACAAAAATTCTAAAACGTTGAAATGTGAAACGCTGAAATACTGAACCATTGATCTGACTCCATTTCGTAGTTTCAAATACCAAGAGTTGGAAGTGTCGAAACACTTCATCACAGAAATGTCGAAACGCCAAAATGTGAAACGTCAAAATATCAGACCATTGATCTGACTCCATTTCGGAGTTTCGAATACCGAGAGTTCGAGTGTCAAAACACTTCACCATAGGAATGTTGAAATGTCGGAATGCTGAAATGCGAAAAACACCTTTTGGTGTAGGTTTTGGATACCGGGAGTTGGAGTGTCGAAACACTTCACCACAAGAATGACGAAATGTGAAAAACACCTTTTGGTTCAGGTTTTAGATAGCATGAGTTGGAGTGTTGAAACACTTCACCCCAGGAATGTCAGAATGCCGAAATGCGAAAAACACCTTTTGGTGCAGGTTTCGGATACCGGGAGTTGGAGTGTCGAAACACTTCACCACAGGAATGCCAAAATGTCGAAATGCCGAAATACAAAAAACACCTTTTGGTGTAGGTTGTGGTCATCGTCAGTGGTCATGTGAGAGGGAGGAGCTAACACCAAGATTCCTTTTTGGTGATCGTAACATGAAGAGTTGAGACTCTTCACCACAGGAATGCCGAAATGTCGAAATGCCAAAATGAGAAATGGTGAAATAAACGCAAGACCCTGTGGATTTAATACAACGGTGTTGATTATTTGAGCATCTCATCAAAGGGATATTATTGATCTTTATGATTAATTGTTCAGTTACGATTCAGTTATCATAACCAAATCATGGTTCTTGGAAGGTTGGTGATTCAGTTGCTGAGGTGTTTTAGCCCAAGAAGATTCGAGGTGTAACCGAAGAGGAAGTGTATAAAAGAAACACGCTGTGAATATGCACATGTGGTTTTGCTGAGTGAAAAATGAATTGAACTGTAGAAAGGTAAAATTACAGTATGCGCAGTGGAAAGAAAACACAAAGATGACGAACATAAGTTGAATATAACATAATAGTGGAAGAGATCAGAAAGAGCACATATCAAAGATGCATATCTGTGAGAAGAAGAGAAATCTGAGGTGTGAATGCTGAGATAGAGGATAAGATCAGAAATCTGACAAGGATGCAAGAAGGGAGACACTGATGTAGGCAGAGAAGAGAAGCATAGTTGAACATTGATAAGCCTAGTAAGAAAATGAAAACTATTGAATCACTGTAATAAATTCATAGAAAGAAAAGTTTTATATTTCAGGGTGGTCGGGAGGTGCTAGGGAGGACTGTTGTCCTCAGAGGCTCAAGTGGGTGCTTGAACACAGGGAGTTGTATCTTCCATCTGGTTGTAGCCAAAGAAAACAGGGTGGCAGGGTGGTGCTCGGGAAAACACAAATTTTTCTATATACAAATTAGTGCTTGTATAAATCCAGTTGGTGCTGGAATATTTAGAGAGTTGGTGCTTCCTTATAGTGGGTGCTAGAGAAACCAGAGAGTTGGTACTCTCAAACAAGTTGGTTCTTGTATAAGTGGAAGTAGGTGTTTCCATCCAGTCGGTGCTGGAACACTCAGGGAGTTGGTGCTTCTTTCTAGTGGGTTCTAGAGAAACCATAGGGTTGGTGCTCTCAAACAAGTTGGAGCTTGTAAAACAGAGGTAGTAGCCTCACATTGAGTTGTTTCTCAGTTATAGATGATGTACAGAACTTAAAATACAACCTATCATTTCAAAGAAGAAGAGGTTTTTTCCATTTATGGGTTTCCTCCTGAAAATATGTCTCTATGTATATCTTATGTGTGATTGATGCTCATTATTTATGTTATCCATATGTTGTATAATATTGATGATCACTTGAAGAAATATTAAGAATGTTTTAATAGTGATCCAGGTGGATCCAAAGCTGCTTGAAAATACTCAAATGCAGAAAAGGAGGATCTAGGAATGACCCAGAAGTCTCAGAAGGATCCCTAGGCTCAAAAAAATGCTTAAAAATCAAGGTTCTCATAATTGGATGAAACCAACGCCATTGCGTCTGGCTCGTTCTCCCGATTCCGACCATATATTTATTTTCTCAAACGGAGCTCGTATGAAGAAGTTATGACACTCTGAAGTTTTTTGAAAATAACGACAAAAAGTCAAACAGTCAGTAGTTCGTACTGATGACGTTAGTAGTACGGATGTTGAAATTATCTTGACATGTGGTAGCTTGAGAACATGACATGTGGCAGGCCATATAGGTGATGACATTAGTAGTACAGATGATGATGTCAGCAGGACACGCGGCAGGCCGTACAAGTGACACGTGGCAGGGCCGTACAGGTGATGACATCAGTAGTATGGATGATGATGTCAACAGGACATGCGGCAGGCCATATAGGTGACATGTGGTAGGTCCATACAGGTGACACGTGGTAGGGTTGTACGAGTGATGATGTCAGTGGTATGAATGATGACATCAGCATGACATGTGGCAGACCGTATAGGTGACACGTGGTAGGGTCGTACGAATGATGACATCATCTGTATGGATGATGACGTCAGCAAGGTGTGTGGCATCAGCCAATGAGAGGCTGACCATGACCCAATCAAAAGGCACCACGTGTCCCCTTCTAGAAGCCCAACAGTTTGGAAAATTTAGCCAAATCTGGTGGATTTCTGCCAAATTTGGCGGTTACCGCCAAATCTGGAGGAGGTTCGCTAAATTTGGTGAACTAGTTAGCGGCTCTGTTTATTTAGTTGGGCACGTAAAATGAGGCAGGGGGAGTTGGTAGACACTACATTGGAATCCATGCCAAGAGATGTCCCAGGCGACCTGCTCAAAAATAGGTCGACTTTATACTCAAAAGTTGCAGAATTTCGAGAGGATTCTGAATATGCTCTTTGTTTCTTCATCAGAGTAGCCAAACAACAAAGTGCCTTCAGAAGAGGAGTGGGTACTCTTTTCGAGACTATAGGGATCTGACAGACATAAGCTACATTGGAATTCATGCCAAGAGGTGTCCTAGGGGACCTACTCAGAAATAGGTTGAATTTATACTTAAAATTTGCAGAATTTCGAGGGGATTACAAATATGCTCTTCGTTTTGTCATCAGAGTAGCCAAACAGAAAAGTGCCTCCATAGCCCATTTGAGTGAGCCAAGCATACTCGAGTTTATAGTCAAAAGTTGCAGAATGACGTTTTCCAACCACCTATGATGTTTGTTTCTGCACAGAGTTGCAGATCTGAAAGTTGGTTTTTGAGAGCTCTTATGTAAGCCTTTTCTTTGTAATTTTTAAGCATTTGAGATTAATTAAAGAGCAGTCGCACTGTTGGAGTGGACCCAGAGATGTAGCCAGGAAGTCTGGTGAACTCTATTACCAATTCTTGTTCATAGATGATTTTCTTACATGTTTATGTGCTCATATGCTTGATGGATATTCTTTAATTTTGCATTACAAAGATGGTTAACAGTTAAAAATTCACATGCAAATAATGGTTAAAAGATCTTGAATTTTAGATCAATTTAAATTTTCAGATCAAATAGACTTAAAATTATTTAAGCACAATAACAACTGATTCACCCCCCCCCCTCCCCTCAGTTGTCTTAGTAATTTCAACACTCCTACCTATTGTCACAGAACTTTGTACGTTGTAAATTAGACCCAAATGTATACATGCTCAGGACGACTGATTCACTTCTACTTTTAGTTCTATATGTTGATGATTTACTGATCACCGGTTGCTTGACTTCAGCGATTGTTGCAGTCAAGAGGATTCTTCATGATAGGTTTTTTATGACGAACATGGGTCCACTACACTTCTTCCTTGGACTTGAGATCAATCAAGATGCATCAGGCATCAAACTGTCTCAAGACAAGTATGCAGGAGATCTCCTTGAGAGATTTCACATGACAGAATACAAGTCTGCTCCGACTCCTTTCCTATCAGGAGTCAAACTTGAGGATGGTGGGGAGACTCCATTGGTTGACAACACATTGTATAGACAGCTAGTGGGGAGCTTGTTGTATCTCACACACTCCAGACTAGACCTCTCATATGCAGTTGGTGCATTTTCGAGGTTCATGCAGGAGCCACATGAGCTACATTGGAAAGATGCAAAGTGTATCCTTTGATACATACAGGGCCCAACACCTTTGGGATCCATTATGCAACAGACTCTACATTAGATCTCTTTGGGTTTACTGATTCTGACTGGGCTGGCGATAGCATTGATCGCAAGTCCACATTTGGTTACTCACTCAGTCTTGGTTATGGGCCTATCTGTTGGTCGAGAAAGAAGCAAGATGCCATTTCTCTATATTCAGTCGAGGCAGAGTACAAAGGGGTAGTTAACATAACCATTCAGGCTATGTGGCTACAAAATTTTCTCATTGAGTTGGGCATTTAGTTTCATCGGTCAAACGTCATCTGGTGTGACAACCAGAGCACTCAATTCTGTAGAGATATAGTTCAGAGGCAGTGAACGAAGCACATGGAGATCCACATGCACTACATATGGGACTTAGTACAAGAGGGGATCATCGAATTATAGTTATGTCCTTCAGCAGAACAGACGATAGACATTTTCACCAAGACCTTCATTGAGTATAGATTCCATTCTTTGCGAGGTCATCTTGGAGTGAAGGACACAGTTTCTTAGAAACTATAGTTCTTCTTTTTACATACATTTTACCTTGAGGGGGGGTTTTTCCATGAGGTTTTCCCTCTTTCCTCACTTTATTTTTAGTGTATCTTTTGTACTTGGGTACCTAACATGGCCTCGTTGCCAGGACCCAATCTTTATTTTCACCATTTCTTTTTCCTAAGGTTTTAATTTGTTTATTAGTCATAATTAGTCATTATCCACTCTCCTATATTTTTTGAGATAATATTCCACCTGGAGAATATTCTCTTTCAGTTCACACTTCAGTTTGACTAGTTGAGTTGAGTTTAGATGTTTCATTGGGATCATCACCATGAAACATTGGGATCATCACTATGATAATTATACCTTGGCTTGGTATCATCACCATATTGGTGCATTAGTCTTGATTCCCTGAGTTAAATCCTCACTACTCTTTGTTCAGTCAGTTAACTGAAGACTAGTTGACTAGTTAACTCAACTCGGTGGCAGTTCACTCCCGTAACTGCCTGAGAGACTAGAATAGGTGGCAGATCACTCCCATAATTGTTGGTGTGTGTCCAAGTCACTCTAGACCACCACTATGGTGACTTGGTTCACATCAAGTCGAAATCATTGAGTTATACAGAGTATATCAGGAGTGTAAATTATTTATTATTCATAACAGTTAATGAGAATTCTTCCATTCTTTCTCTCCTTCTTCTTTTTCCAATTCTCTTTGCAAATGTGTGTATTATTGTTTAGCTAGATCTATTATGTGCAGTTTCAATACATTTACATAGATCAATACCAGATATCCTTTCTAAAATGATTTCTTCTTGATGTGTCTGTCATGGTAGGCCTCTTCTCTTTCCTTCTGCACCTGCTAGTGAAAACATGCAATAAATATGTCTTCTTCTAGTTCAACCAACTATGCAAGCCTGTCTTGAACAACGCTAGTTTCATCCATATCTATGAATTTTTCAATCCTGAAGCTAGGAACTAATTATTCCATGGGCACAACTGCTTCTAGATCATAGACCAAATTAAATGAAGTTTTCATTGTCAGCTTCTTGCAAGTGGTTCTGTAGGCCCATAATATAGCCGATACTCTCAAATCCCAGTCATCTTTGTTTACACTGCAAATCTTCGTCAGCGCAGTCTCCAAGATCTTATTGAATGCTTCAATTGTCGCATTCACTTGTAGATGGTAGGGTGTGCTCTTATGATGATTATATTCAAATTCCTAAGTCAAGGATTCAATATTCTTATTAATAAAATGTGTACCTTGATCACTCATGAGGATCTTTGGGCATCCAAACCTGGTTTCTAAGTGATTCAAACCATCAAAAGTGCAAAAATTACTTATTGTTGTGCCTATCTAGTGAACTTATCTAGTCAATCTAGTATATCACCGAGCAAATACTTCATACATTTTGTTCTGCTAGTTCTCCAGTGCTTCCTCTGAGTTTGATAAACATGCACTATCACTTCACCAACTTAGGTTCCCATCTACTGTAGGATTAATGTAATCCTGTTGTCTGGCTGTCAATTTGTATATGTTTTCTAGTTCATATGTGCGATCTTCTTCTCTTATGAGCTCAGTATACCTATGACCTTCATCAGGATCCAAAGGTGAAATAACCCTAAGGCCATCACCTTAAAATGTCATTCTTCTTTTCTTCTAGTCAACAACAATAGAATTATTGAAAGCCCAATCAATTCCTAACAGCGCTAGATAAGGAAAACTATCATCAACTATCTCAATCACCTCGAAGTCCACAAATGTTTTGGCCCCATTGATGTCCACATGGACATGTTCCAATATTCTGAAGGGGCTCACAACCTCCTAATTGGCCATCCTAAGCCTGATGGGGGAATAGATCAACTTAGGTTTTCCCATCAGTGCCCAAGTTTGCTTCATCATGACATTGACCTCCAACCCTAAGTCGAGGACGACATAGTCTATATCATACTCTCTGATCTGAGCATTCAAATGTAGCTCCTTATTTGTCCTTATCTTTTTGGATACTTGATGTACTTCTCTACTCAGTAAGGGATCTACCTTTCCTAGTTCATGTTGTCTGATCAAGTTTTGTAGCTCTTGTACATCGCTCTCATCCTTTATCAAATTAATACAAGTGCATAAGAATTCCATGAGATTTCTTACCTCTTTTCCTTCTCTAGGCACAACAGCCTGGTCGAATGCCAGAGGCATTCCACATTATCTTACTTATGGTCGTGTATTTTATGAAGAGCCCTGGTCTCTCCCAAATTATTTTCTTGGTTCCTCAAATATTTGTTTTTCTTTCCTTGCATCAAACACTTGTGTCTTCTCTGTAGATTTTATGACTCCTGATTCTTCTGTGGTCTTTCCTAGGGTCACTTTGTTGTCTCCTGTAACAACAACTCCTCTAGTGATAACAACGAATCTAGGATCCACTTCACGATTTTTGATGTGATTAGTTGTACTGGTTGGTTTCCTCCTCGTCATTCCTGAAGTTTGGATAACAACATGGGACAATATTCTATGACATGTTCAAATGAGTTGCAGTAGTTGTAAGTGGTACAAGGGTTTTAACAGTCCCTTTCCAAGTGACTTGGTTGTTCACAGTTATAAAAGATGATATGACCTCGGCCTAAAACCATACCTCCTCCTCATCCTCTTCCTTTGAATCCATCAAGAGGGTTGAAGTTTCCTCTTCCTGGGGAATTATACCACGTAGTGTTCGCTTCTTGTTGTACTTCACCTTGAATTTTGTATATATCCCTTGAAATTTCATGCATTAGGTCATAGGACCTACAATCCCTATCATCATGCCCTAATGACTTACAGAACGTGCAATATAGATTTTTGGTTGTCTTAACATATTTTTTCATGTAATATCATTCACCAGGGTGATGCCTATTTCTACATACCTCGCACCAAGGTAGGGTAACTTTCTTCAAAGGGCTCGGAGCTCTAGATGCCAAGTACTCATGGAATAGGGGACAATTCTCTTTGTCATGGCCTTTTGATTTACATTTGATACACTATATGTCTTCTCTTTTATCTTTTCCCTTGTATTTTTTCATATCTTCGACCTACAATGATAAGCTAGTTAGCTTACTCAAGATTTGACTCATACTTGAGTTGGATTCTCCCATAGGGTATGATTCTAGCTTCATGGAAATCTTCAGTGCCTTAGCTTGTGAAATGATCTTTTGTTGCATTAGAGGGACTCTGATGTGTGGTAAGAGGGAAACAATGAACGATTCATTGTTCTGTTTGTCCGGGATCTGAAAATTCAGTCGACTTCTTAAGGTTTTAAACCTCTGATCAAACTCCCAAATAGGTTCAACTACTCTTTGCTTGATTTCTTTCAACTTTGTAATGCATTGTGAATCCAACTTGTGTTTCTTGAATTCTGCAACCAACGCATTCTTGATCTCATTCAGCAGTTTAGGCTGTGCAATTCCTTGGACAAGTTTCATGTACCAACTCAGTGTGTGGTCTCTTAGGGTAGTACTAAACTGAGCTCATTTAACAACTTCATCAGTGACATTCTTAATGCTCCATACATATTCAATTTGAAGTCAGTGTTGATCAGGATCTTCTGATCCATCTCCCCTAAAGGTGGGTAACCTCATCTCATCTGCCATATATCTTCCTAGGTTTCCTGACTAGTTGGCGTTGAACCACTTGTACCAGTGCTCTAAGTGCTTTGATAACTTAGGTTACTCTGGTTACTTAATGTTTTTGAAACAACAAGAGGAGTAATAGTACTTAATTCAATAGTCGACGCAACTCCTGAAGTTTCTGATTCTTCTCGACGAGATTCTTAAGTCTTTTCTTCTCTTGGCCCAGCGGACCCTAAATGTTCCTAGTTCAATAGCTCTTCCTCTTTTCCACTGTAAAACCCTTCTTCCTGTAGAATAGGTTCGTGATCTTTCTCAAATAAGTTCACCAAAGGAACTTCTCTAAAGATCCTTCCACTTCACGTATGTCCAACCTCTATGTCGTTGTTGCTGCCTGGATTCTTGAACATTATCTTTTAAATCTTACCAACTACTATATTTTCAAGATGTTCTTCTCATGCAGTAGCATCTTGATCTTCAACTTCAGAAAATGTAAAATTTTTCCTCTCGGTCCCTTAAAGAAATATCTCACTACTTGGCTATATGACTCTACTATGTCAATAGAAAACTAATTGATATACCCTCCAATGATACTATCAAACCAGTGATCTAGTGCTCTTGACATGACGTTATCAACTCTCTTGACCTTCTTGATCAGCACCGAAATCCAAACCACAGGTGGTCTAGATCTAATCTCAAACTGGGTATCTGATAATCTAGCTAACCACTCATATAGCTCCTTATGAATTCCTCCAAAGAAAATCATGTGTATATCAGTAAAGATATACCTTCCCAACCAATCCTCTGTGATAAGCTTAGGTTTCTTGTTTCGGGCTTCTGCAAAGTCCTTTTCTTTTTCTTCTATCCACTTCTGAATCTCTATCTTCGATGGAAACCACCTTGAAATTCCCTCAAGAAGATCTCGGTCCCGACAACAGAACCATTTTTTGGCACATGGGAAGACCCAGGGTCCAGCTCTAAGAGAGCACCAACAAGACCTAACTATTGGCCCTTTTGGAAACACCTGCGAGGCATATGCAGTCTCACCCGAAGTAGCTATAGGGGGTTGTAGGACACATGTGTCTACAACCAGAGGAAATACAAAGTGGATCCAATACAAGAACAACACAACATCTAGATATCAGTTACCAACTTAGACCTATTTCACACAGTTATCTGTTAGATCTAACACAATAATGCAATAACAATATATCAAAGAGAAAAATAACACAACATCAATCACACACAACAACAAGATGTATGTGGTTCACCCTCTCCCTAGGGATACGTCCACAGAACTGTGCTTTATAATATATTAGGTGGAAGCATATAGTTCTATCTACACTCTTAGCTAGTGGATATTCTCTCTTTCTCTCTTCTCTCTATCTCCCTTCTCTTTGTCTCCCTTCCCTATGCACCCAGCTGGAGGGTTGATCTTCACACCCAGTTGAAGATCTTACAATACAGAATTATCTCTCAGAAAAATACTTTTCTCTCTCATTAACAACAATCACTCCTCACAATATCCAACTCACAACTCTAAATGAACAACTCTTGACCAACCCATCCTAGGTCCTCTTGAACTTTATTTATACATTACAATAACTCACCGACAACCTTAGGTCGAGACCTAGGTGTGAAAACCCTAGATACCAAAACCCTAGGTGTCTAAAACCCTAGGTCAACTTGACCCACATTTTCAGGGCTTCTCCAACCTGCCTTTCCTTCCTTCCTAGGAGGTTCTCCAAAGCATCCAATGGTGTATTTCTCCTCTTCCTGAGTTGTCCATGATCTATCTTCCTTACTAATCTGTCTTTGTTGATCTCCTCATCCAACGACTTTCTTTCTCTTACTTTGCTCCATCTTTTTTTCTCTTTTGCTCACTTCGACCCAGTATCAGTCATTGTGTCTTCTACGCAATTCACATTTCTCCTTTTCTACCTTAATATTTTCTTACTTCCAAAACCAAGGGCCAAAAAAGACCCTACTCTAACTGAATTTTAGAATGCTCAGGTGAAGAAAACCTTCCACCATAGACACCCAAAATGTTGGGTAACATAATTCTTCTTTTCACTACAAATGATCCATAAAAGGTAAGGGGAGTATGGCAGTAGAATGAAAACATGTTTTGGAACACTGACAATACTTTTAAATGATGATAAGATGATCAAATTTTTAGTCTCCAATGCTTTTGGAAATCTCAACTCCATATATTGTTGGAAGATTTGTTGTTGTCATTGATGTCAACCCTAGTCATGGGTTTTGGACCGCAAGATTGATGAACGTATTTGGACATGAAGGAAAATGCACATGTAGATACAACACCCATGGATGTATAGTATACATCATGTTGTTTTTGGTGGTATGTGGCACATCACGTGTATCCTCATGGTTGAGGAGAAATGATTTTTTGAAGGTGACAAACTGAATTGAAGAAGGAAGTACATGTAGGCCCTAAAGATAATTAAAGAAAAGAATTACAAAATAAGAAAGTGTCAAGTCAGCCCTAATGTTAAAAGGAAGTGACATAAATGGTATAATTACATATCATTATACATTCATTTAATACACAAGTCGAATTTCAGAGGAAATCATAAGTAAAGAAGGCTGGATTTCAAGGGAGGATGAAGTCTTTTGTTGATTTGTTCTAAATATCTACAATTGGTTTCAGAGAAGGTTGCCTTTAGAACAGTTTAACCAATGGAAGGAAAATCCTGAGTAGAGATGGATGACCATGAGCACATTTCAAATGGGATTCAAAAATTTGATGGAAGAAATTATGCATACTAGAGTGATAGAGTAAAAACTTACCTAACGGCTTTAGGAGTAGACATTTGGTACTTAGTTGTAAATGGCTATGTAATCCCAAATAATGCTCCAACTGATCCAAATGAGAAGAAGCTTATGAGTTGTAATTCAAAATCCAGACATGTTATTCTAACAACATTGGCACCAACCATTGCTAGGAAAGTGATGGGTTGCAACATTGCTAAAGAGGTATGGGACAAACTCAAGAGTATCTACGAAGGTGTTCCAAAAGTTAAGTATGTCAAGCTTCAACGACATAGAGCAAAATTTAAAAATTTGAAGATGAATGAAAAGGAAGATATTGCAACCTATCTTCTTAGAGTTGATGAAGTTGTTAATGCTATCGGAGGATTAGGTGAAGAGATCGATGAATCATTGGTTGTACAAAAAGTGTTGAGATCACTTCTTTTGAAGTATGATGCTAAGGTATCCTCCATTGAAGAAACTAGGGACTTGAACAAAATGGCAATGGATGAATTACATGGGTCTCTTATAGCATATGAAATGAGAACAGGTACAGAAAGTGACCAACTAAAAAATGAAGCATCCTTTAAAGACATAAAGAAGACAAAAGACAGGGATAACAACCTTCATGAAGAAATAGAAATTTTTTTAAGAAGGTTTTAGAAGGGAAGTGGAAGATAAGAAGGCAAGTCTCCTCTCAAATGCTTTAACTGTGGTAGAATATGACATATTGTTGAAAACTGCTACTTTAAAAATAGAAGTCTCAACAATAAAAAGATCTTCTACTCCAAGGATGATGACATCTCCTCAGATGAGAGTGATGAAGAAGATAATGATGGAGGATAAGTCCTCTTCATAACCCAAGAAACCCATGATGATGATGAGAAGAATTCTAAAGAAGAAGAAATCATTTGTGAAGAAGATTCAGATGAAGAAACCAACCTTGAATCCTTTTGGGGATACAAATACAATGCAAAGAGTGAATAAGAAGATGAGAATCTTGAAAAGTTGAAGCATGTTGAAACTGAAAATAGCAAGCTTAGAAACACAAACATAATACTAAAAGGTGAATTGAGTAGTTGTGAAGAAGAGAATTACAAGATTTAAAATACCATTAATAGCTTGAAAGAACAATTATAAAATTATGAGAAATTGAAAGCAGAATTGGATCACACAAAAGGGGAGCTACTATTGAAAACATAAAAGTTGAAGAAGTTCAAAAAAAGCATTGAAACATTAGATGAGATCCTTAGCAATCAAAGATATCCAAATGACAAGACATGACTAGGATACAATGACAGTTTGAAGGCAACAAAACAAGAGAAGGAATATGATAATGAGGAAACCAACACTCCAAAAGAAGTTGAACAACAAGATAGAAGACTAGAATTTAGAAGGAATGAGACATCAAGAAGATCCTCTCCCATCAGGTATGAAAGAAATCATTATGAAGGAAACTACAGAAGAATAGATCATGAACCCAGATGGACCACACCACAAAGA
>ML833791.1:43930-56622 GCA_009831015.1 Picea engelmannii
AAATAGGTTTACATCATTAACGATCATAGGGATGACGAAAATAATGTGTAACACTCCATTACTGCACGCGTGTACACACTCGTTGACCCAAGAAAGCCTGCGTGTACCTACAAAAGCACGAAAAAGGAAAGTTGTTGACGGAACACACAACTTTGGGTAAGTTAACTAAACCTTTATGCCATGCATGGATGGAAGTTTGACCAAATACCTAGCTTCTTCTAGCCTATAAAACAAGGGTTAGGGGTCCCATTTGGAAGAGGAGAATCATAGTAAAGAAACTATACCCGATTGTGCATTCCCTTAGTCCCAACCTTTAGCCATCCTTGTGCAAAGAGAAGTATAGAGAAAATAAGTTGGAGGACAGTCGAAGAGGAGCCCAGGACCAGGTTCGTGGAGTAGTGGTTGGCTTCATCATTTTAATTTGATTTGTTGAAGTTAATAATAAATAAGTACCTTTCCCATCCCACCATATGAGGTTTTCATGGTTTATTGCGTACATATTGATTAAATCTCTAACCCATTAATCTGTAGATCAAATTCATGTGGAGTTATTTTTTTGTCTTGTGTGAATGTAGGTCAGCCTTGGGAGGATATATGCATTCAAAGAGCGACCCAGTGCGAAGAAGGATCGATATCAAACGCCTGAAATAAGGTATGCTCACTTGATCTTCTTAACTACGTATTTTCTTAAGAATAATGGGGATTATGCCTGGGACGACGGTAGAAAGTAGGAAGCTTTAGGTCTTTTCTGCATGCATGATAAAACCCTAAGTGTTAGTCCGTAGAGGGATTTCCCACTCACAACAACACTTTTCTCTCACACAAGTGAGAAGTGGTCTGAAATTTTTGCCATTTTCTAGGTTATTGGTCTCTTTTACTCATGTGCTAGGCCTTGTAGGACAAGTTTGGATATCTCTTTGCTAATTTTTGGAGGAATTTTCTATAGTTAGGGTTTTCTCTTCTCATTGTCTTGGTGAATTAAGTAAATTTCTGCAATTTTCATGTCATTAATGCTTTATTGTGAATTTACTTGTTAGTATTGAAGATTTATTTCTTAGTTAAAACCCTAAGAGAGGAGCATAAGTTGCTTCATACTCTCACAAGAGTTTTTCATCAATAAATTTGTGGAGCAAATCCTACCTAGGTTATACTCCTAAAGCCCTTGTTATCACTGAAAAATCATTCACAACATTGCACACAATGGTTGAAGAAAGAAATCACTTCCAAAAGTAATTAGTACACCTACAACACCAAAATCCATCAGCAAGGCCCATCAATTTGACCTCATATATTCTCAATCAGGTTACTTGTACACAGTATTTCCTGATGCACCCAGACCCATACCATTTGGCCAGGACAAACCTAGGATGTCCCACACTATAGATGGATTGATTGGTTCTATGACACATCTCAATCCTTACGGCCACCCATCACCTACTTATGGTACAAATCAATATCCAAAACCATATGAAGGGACGTCTTATTACCCTTCCCCCACTCACCAACACTCATATCATGGTGTTCCCCCTTAGTCATTGTGGGGACCCCCACCGGTACCCCAAATGCATCCAGTCTCTCAATCAAGTACAGGTCCACCCTAAACCCCCACATGTAACCCCAACAGTAGTGGAAGTAACTCAACGTCCTATACACCATATGGATCATCTCCACAAAACAATCCATATTTTCCATTTCCTAGTCCTTCCCAACCGGTTTCTCCTCCACCAGGACAACCACATGCCAGTGTTAATTTTGTTCAGACCTCTCCCATTCAATAGGTTCATGATTTTGAACAGTTGAATACAAAAAATCTGTCCCATCAACTGAATAATGCCAAGAAGAAAGGAAAAACCTGAAACAATAACAACCCAGGCCCAGGAGGACATAACCCCAAACAAAACCATCCCACTGGGGGCAATCAAAATCAAGGCAACCAGAACCCCCAAGGGGGAAACAATAATAATCAACCATGACAAGGGAATAACAATAACCTCATAACTAACTTTCCTTACACTCTATGTGATGAGTATGGACATTATACTCACCGCTGCCCCTAAATTTCCGATTACAAATAGATGAAAGAATCCATGAACACACAATTCCCTCTGGCACCGCCTATCCTCTAGTGGGCCCCACAAAATTATTTTCAACCACCACCTCTGGCCATTTTGAAAAACCTCATTCCAGCCCAAGGTGTGATGAATACCCAATAAGAGATAAAATCTACCCCACCACAAATGGGGCAATATCAAAACCCAAGTCCCACTCAACCCAGAAATCTGGCCGATCCCAATATCCTCCACACCAGTGAGGCGAAGATCCTTATGAAAACATGTGGTCGTCAATACAGAATGCCCCAAAAATCTACCTCAACCACCTCAGAAACAACTCTAGCTACAACAAAACAACCATTGATGATCCCACTCCCTAACATTGAGCCAAACCCCCGTATACCCTGCATGCCTTTACATCGGAATGTACATAACCCTCATGGTAGGGAAGCTCATAACTACAGTCTGGTTAATGACTTAGCACAATATCCTCTAGCCATGTCTTTGTTGGAGGTCCTCCAAACCTTTCCATCACAACGCAAATCCTTTCTTTCCGTCTTGGGGGAAATCGACCCAGTAGATACGCGGCTAATCACCTTTGATTTTGATAGAGGAGAACCATGCCGCTCTAGTAGCTTTTCAGATACCAATTAAAATCTGAAACATCACAGTTCATCAATGCATCATCGATGAAGGTGCATCCACATGAATCATGTCCAAAGTATTATGGAAAAAACTTGATTCCCTTGAGCTAGTACCATCTTCCATCACCCTTAGAGCTTATGATGGTCGACATAATCTCTTGAAGGGATCTTCCAAAATGTCACTGTCGAACTTGGGGGAAAACCATCCTCATTGACATTGAAGTTATTGATGCCCCACTTGATTACAATATCTTGTTCAGACGTAGCTACATGTATGCTATGAAGGCAGTAGCCTCTTCTGTGTTTCGTACGATGATGTTCCCCCATAACGAGAGAAAATTTTCACCATCGACCAACTTACACATTACGAGCCTAATCATTCTGCCAACATTGATAACATCCTACCCCTTGTCTTCACTATATCGGATGTTTTTTCAATCATCAACATTGGTCATGGAATATTCAAGGACCCATCCTTATTAGGGACTTATCATGGAGAACCACCTCTCCTAAACCCTTCTATTTCAGCACAAGTATGTGAAATTTTCTCTAACGGAACGAATATTAGAGGCAATAATCCTCTCACTGAGGCCCCTCCCCACATCGAAGTTCCACCAACTGGAGAATCACTACCTTAGGAATTCCCTAAGAACACCACCACACCACTTGTACTGGTTTTTCCCCCCCTCTAAGGGAAAATCCTAGTTTGGAAAATAGTCCCTCAGGCCATTACCCAAATCCCCTTTTTCTACCGCCCACCTGGAGTCCAAGCATTCCAAATCGCTGCTACCCTCACCCTTCCTAACATGGCTCTCACCATCCCTGTATGGTATCTCCACCCACCCTCTATGGTTCCTGCACCATCTTTCCCTCCCTAGATAGAGGGATTATCGATGCAGATCCTAGTATAGGCTCCTACCACATCACCCCCACCCCCAATAGGCAAAAACACCACTACCACCAGGGGAAGACGAAGAAAGAATGAGCCCATAGCTCCACATCCTCCCAAAGATAAACGTCCTTATGCACTATGTGAAAGAGAAGGATACCCCACTAATAGATGTCCTACTCTTATCGAGTTACACAATCTCATACAACTCCCTAAAACAACCCCATTTATTGCCACTCCATCAAGTACCTCCATTTCTACTATGGATTCCTCCACCACACGCAAGAAAGGGTTACAACCAATTATGTGTGTGTCATATGCTCAGACTATATCCATTACACTCATCCTTTCCTATGTCTACCTCAATTCCACCAAACATTAGACGCGGTACACCACACATCTCGGCCTAAGCCCTCTCAGGCACTCCCCACTAATGCTCACATTACTGAGATTCGTTATATTTCATCGTCGATCCTAGACTGAATGAGATATCATCCATAATACCATGAAATTTGGTTTATGTCAAGCAAGCCATAACACCTTATACACGATATCTCTTCTACATCCTCATCCCCTGAGGTCAATGACACTTACTCATTGACGGTTCCCCATGCCATATCCTAGGATCCCCTGTATTCTCTCATTTTCCACTACTACAAAGATATCTTGGAGGAACTAACTACCCCTAATTTGCCTCGGAATGTTCTCCATCATCGAGCACTTTTCATCTCATAAGAGGTATTTCACCCTCATGATCAAGCCTCCCTGTGCGCGACTGAAATCAAGGATTATATTCCTCTGGGGAATATTGACTGGTTCAAAAACCCTATTCCTATCCTCAATGATTTTGAAGAAGGCATCATGGCCAACATCTCCCCCATAGTCAAAATTGACATTTCCATTAAACCAGGCATCATAGAAGCAATCTCCATTGGCGCTGCATTCTCCCCTGAAGAAATCATTGCTTACAAAGATCTCTTTCAGGAATACTGGGATATTTTTTCTTGATCATATATGAAGATGCTTGGCCTTGATCCTTTATATTCTAACATCGAATCTTCACATGGCCGACAATCGCCCCTATTCGTCAAAATAAATGCCCCCTGCACCCATCCAAAGTTGTGGCTATCAAAGCCGAAATTGACAAGTTACGCGTGGTCGAGTTAATTTACCCCATTGTGTATGCTTCTTTGGTCTCCAACCTCATGCATGTTAACACAAAATAGGGAGCTATTTGTATCTGCACATACTTTCGTGACATCAACCATGCTTGTCCCAAAGACAAATTCCCAACCCTTTTTATCAACCAAATAATCGATGATTGTGTCAGCCACAAGGAACTATCCTTTATGGATGGGTTCTTCAGATACAATCAAATTCAAATCCACCCAGTAGAATAGTACACAACCACTTTTACAACCCTTTGGGGTACCCTTTCTTATCGTGTCATGCCCTTTGGACTAAACAATGTCAGTGCTACTTTCAAATGGGCCATGACCTACATTTTTCATGATCTTGCTTGCATCATTATTTCTTATTTGGATGACCTCACTGCTCGATAAAAAAAGCAAACCCATCATTTAGATGACTTATGCATTGTTTTCCAACAATGTCGGAAATATAATATCTTCTTGAACCCCCTCAAGTGGGTATTTTGTGTCACTATTAGATGCCTCCTCAGGTTCATTGTATCCCAACATGGCATCACTGTGGACCACCTTAAGGTCCAATCTATCATAGAAATTCCACCACCTAGGACTTTATGCCAACTGTAGATCTTGCAAGGCAAAGCCAACTTTTTACATTTCTTTTTCCCAGACTCTGCCACTCACGCAGATGGTTTTCTCTGCTTACTGTGTCATGATATCCCATTTTTATGGGACAAACATGATCAAGAATCTTTTGATGATTTAAAATCCTCCCTATCCAATTCCCCTTTCATTAGTCCCCCAAACTATGATTGTGATTACATCCTCTACTTATCATCCTCTATTGTTTCAGTAGCAGGAGTCCTCATCCAATTAGGGGATGATGGGCGTGAACATATTATTTACTACATTAGTAAAAACCTTTTATGACCACCATTGAAGTATAATCATGATGAAAAACTCATGTTAGCAGTTGTCCTCACAGTCCAGAAACTGTGGCATTATATTATGCTTCAAACTACCAAGGTTGTATCAGATTCCAACCCCATGCAGTACTTTCTTAGTCAGTGGTAGATCCATGGAAAATTTTCTCAATGGATCGCTATCCTCCAAGAATACGATCTAGAGTTCTCTACTCCCAAAAGAAAGAAAGATCTTGTCCTCGATGCCAAAGCTTCCCCTATCAATGAGGATTTCCTCGATGAACACATCTTCTTCATCCCCTCAGATGACCCTTGGTACGGTGACCTTCTTGTCTACCTTTGTACAAAAAAAATCAGCTCTCACATCTCTTGAGATGATCGTCGATGCATTCTCCATCAGGATCCCCAATACCTCCTCATCGGAGACATTCTTTACTGACCTGGGGTCGATACCATCCTTCGATGATGTCTTACCATCAACGAAGTTGATCGAGTCTTGAAAAATTGCCACAGTGGCGCTTGCGGTGGTCACCTCTCGGGTATGTCCACCGCCCAAAAAATCATTCAAGAAAGATACTTATGCCCCACTTTATTTCATGACTGCATGCATGCTGTCAAGCAATGTGATAAATGCCAACTTTATGCAAACAAAGCACGAGATCCACCAGCTCTTCTACACCCAGTCATTATAGTCAACCCCTTTTGTAAATGGGGCATAGATTTCATGACTTTCCATCCTCCATCTAGTAATGGACACAAGTACATTGTTGTGGCAGTTGATTATTTTACCAAATCGGCCGAAGCCATGCCCACGTTTAACAACACTGCTGAAACAACAACGTGTTTTTTATTCAACCATGTCATTACTCAGTTTAGAGTCCCATGACAATTAGTTTCTAATCATGGTAAACACTTTGAGAATGAGATCTTTGTAGAACTATCCTCAAATTTAGGCTTCAACCATGAGTTTTCCTCCTCGTACTACCCTCATTCCAACAAAAAGTTTGAGGCTGCCAATAAAGTCCTCAAAACCATACTACAACGCACCATCAACAAACATAATACCAACTGACATCATATGTTGTTTTCTTCTTTATGGGTCTATTGCACGACAATCAAAACTTCCACAGGTTTTACACCATTCCACCTCATCCATGGGATCGAAGCCACCCTCCCTATCTAGTGTGAAATCCCCACATTACGCACTACCATAGATATCTTACTTGACACTGTTCCAATGGAGCAATGCCTACTAACCTTAGAATCACTTGATGAAGACCGTTGATCTTCATTACAACACAATGAGGTAGCTAAACAATGGTCCATATCCACCTTCGACCATCATGTCAACCTTCATTCATTCAATAAAGGTGATCGCGTGCTAGCCTATGACATCACCCACGACACTCTTGACCACGGTAAATTCGAGTCATTATGGAATGACCCCTTCATCATACAACATTGACTCACTAAAGACACCTGCATCTTGGCCTCTCTAGAAGGATATCCTCTCAAAGAACCAGTCAATGAGTTGTCCTTAAAGAAGTTTTATGCCTAAGCATAGCCCCCCTACCTTAGGTTTCTCTTTGTACACATTTGTATAGTTTTTAGTCTTATTTATTGCCACCACTCCTCATGTCTGATATATCACCCATGTTATTGATAGATGCATCATCCATCAACCTACCACATTGGTTACATTGATGGTGGCAGCCGCTGGACCCATAATATCACTTCGATCACTTGGGCCCTCTATACCCCCTCACATATACTACTCCATTCCAGTGGTATATGCTTAGGCCTGACCACCAGTAACCAAGTTGAATATGATGTCATCACTAGTCTCCACTCTGAGGTCAGTCATTGCCACATTCATCACCTTAGCATTCTGTTAAATTCACATCTTCTCATCCTGTAACTCAACAACGTGTATCATGTTCACAATCCTTGCCTCTTCCGCAAATACCTGCAAGTTAGACTCCTATATCATAACTTTGATTCCATCACATTTACACATACTTCAAGAAACCCTCAATCAAGTAGTAGATCACATGGATAACCTAGTATTAGATTGGCATTTATCACATTAAAAACATCATATACACAACATTGTACATTTGTCAACAGATAGAAATAAACATCATACATCATAAACACAAAATATAAAGACACGAATGATCAATGTATCCATCATATATATCATCAAGGTCATAATTGTTTTACAAAACATATATATACAATTGCACGTAGGTTCATGAGTCTCATCATCCCTATGAGTACAAAAACTAGGTATCAAATACCCTATAAAAAATTGGGTTCCCAAACCTGTACATCCCAACTCAACACTCAAGGTTCCCCTAAAGCTCCCCCCGAGCCCTCTGTTAGTCGAAGGTTCCCCTCTATCTAGGGGCCCTCCAACTCTAGGAGGGAGTCGACCAGTCATAGTTTCCCCTMCCATTGTTTCTATGTGGATCAACATCTKCCACTTCATCGGTACTCCCACACACTGGTCCAAGACCTCCTCGTCCTGGATGTGGGCCCATATTCCCTTAGGAACACCCTGAAGGATCGGCTTGAACTATCCACGCAGATCCTCTAGCATGGCCYCAATGTCTCCATGTGGCTCTTTGGATGGTCCTAAACCGACGTCATMTCTTCGGTGCCTCTTCCCATCCCTCAGCTCTGTGGGCTCATGTCAATCTAGCTCCAGTYAGGTCAAATCTCAGACAACCTCTACCTCTCTCCCTAGGGGTCCAACATCTGCAAAACAACACAGATATAGTTTCATCATCCATATACATGTCTGCTAAATTCTATCTACCAAAATAAAAATAAAAATATATACAACACATACCTCTGTGGTCCTAGTCCTCCCTAGGAGGCAATACCATGTCAGGGTCCTGTCTATAATCCATACCAATGTATGTATATCGAAGAATTACATGTGGCATCTGATGCCACACTTGAGCAACCATGGTAGTAAAGTAGTGGCCACCTTCCCCTCCTCCATGACGTGCCAAGACGTGTGCCCATCGCATCAATTGTGGATATTGTTGTGGTGCTAACTCCAATATAATATGTGGGAACAATAGAGGCACCCTCTCCAAAACCTAGGCCACTAAAATGAACCCAAATGAAAAATCACCAAAGTCAGCACACCGACACTGGTTCAGCTACAACATCATTCGGGTATGCGTCTACACACCCCACGCAAAGAGGTCTCCATCCAAGACCTCCTCAACTACCGTCATCTAACCACCTATGATCCACTGAGTACCCAAGGATCCATAGATCCTCACCACCATGGTCGTGATGAACTCATTCAACAAGTCATATATGGCCTCAATACAGATGATCGAACCTGACATAGGGTTTGGCTCAGAACAATGTCATGTCACCATAGTCTCCACCATGTCCTCCCCTGGAATATGGGGATCCACGGGAAATTCCCTTCCATGGAATGGGAGTCCTTTCATAAAGTAGGCGTCCTCTACCATAGAGAACATCAATTTCTTCCCCCCACACCATGAAGCACTGCAGATCAATGCTCCACATTTGAATAAAAAACTAGAGTAAAAACTCTTGCGACCGTATCAGAGGATAGTCAAAAAACTTGAGCAACCCAAATGTTGCCAAGTGTCTGCATACCCCAGGCTTCTCCCTCCCAGCCTCTCTCAACCGGTCTTATTCCTTTTCTCACCAGTGGATCGACATCGTACTCAATCCATTGTTGATCACCTGCATTCACCTAGAAACACCTGATCATCCACATCATCCATCAAAAATCATAAATATCAAAACATCATACACCCCTCAGCCTACCCACAGTGCACAGATTTCCCCCACACAGTTGTGCATTTGTGCACAACTATTCTTCTCAAAACTACCCACTAATGTGCAGTTGTCTCACCCACAACCACTCATGGGTGTGCAACTATCACTCTGACAAACACGCATCCAATGCATGCCTATATGTCCAACCCACTCAAACATGTGTGTGGTTGTTACCTACACAGCCGCACATTATGTGTGGGGTTTCCCAAAACAACCGTGCATTCAGAATGCGCTAATGTTTTGAAAAAACCTGCACATAGTGTGTGGGAACTAAGTTCTACCCATGCATAGATGCATGGGTGTTCCCCCTTTTCCTGTGCACTAGTGGGCCCCTACCCTTAAAAACCCATGTATGACCCTTCGTACAAACCCTACCTAACATCTTTCAGCTTCACAAAATGCAGGATGATAGGGTCACTAACTTTTCTCTCGCAACTCCCAGATCAGTCGCCTCACACTCCCATAATCTTGAAATCACCTCACAACTCTCTCACCAGATCAACAATAGTGTCAGGTACAAATGCGATGGAATTATGGACCCATCATCCACATATAAGCCCTTTTTCCCAACTTCCACATTCTTTTACAAGATCCTAGAGCCTTCGTTTTTCGATCCATTCTCATCCAAGAGATCCTTATCCAACCCTCTACACATTCACATTCCCTGGTTTATCATCTGTACTTTTCCCCGAAGGATCATTTTTCTCACACCACGTTCAGGTACACATGCTCACTTTCAGTTTTATCGAATAGTTGTTATATTTTCTTTATCATCATGTATTTTTCACGCCGGGTATTTTGTTTTTTATATGTGCAGGTACTTGTTCAACAATATTACAACCCCTTCAGTTATATGTGAGACACTGACATGTAGTTACTCCCTCTGTAAACAATTGGATATCCCAGTCACACCCTCTGACATTTACCTTTAGGGTCCCTACATTCATCTCTGCAATATCTTTACCTCTGCCACATTTTGGTATTGTCAACCGATAGGACTCTCCCCCACATGAGTTGTCCCATTCATAGTTCCCCTTAGAAACTTGACACTCATGCTGGTTTCACCCCATAGGATTGGGAGTCCCGATAGTATCTTGCACTTCCAAGAATGAACCCCATACTTCTTCTCATTATAGTGCTAACCTTCCCAATGGACTCCCACATCATATCATCATACACTTGGTTCTATTGACTACACCCCCGCAGTTTCATTAGCTCTCCATCTCATCCACCATCATTTTACCCATCTGCAAATTGTCCTCCATACACTTACCTAATATGGAAACCCACCCATGGACCCCAACCCTCCACTAGTTCTCTTTCACAAACTTGTGCTCTAAATAGGCCAAGACATATTTCACTGGGGAACCCATTTTTGTATCGGTATGGTCAACCCAAATTATTCTTTGTTTCTTTGGTAATTGTATAAATCTCTTGTTTCCAGCATATACATAATTTTTAGTCATCATCCTCAATGGCCTTTTTTTACCTGGAAAAGAAACCCATGTCACCCTTAGTTGGGGCATCCACCCTCTTTTCATATAGACATCATTAACAAACTACAAGTATCCCAAATCCATGTACCCATGATCTCTAATTTTTTCCACTTTGTTAGCCTCCGACACAGTTTAACCCCATATCTAGTCATCCCCCTGAAGCTACATCCAATTTTACGATTGTTGTCAATCATCCCTCAACACCCCAACCAAGGGAATTCTTGAGTCCCATAGTGTATTGACCTCATCCATGTTACCCATCAGTACCTGATCTCACCCATTACTCAGTGGATTTCAAGAATCCCTTTGCTTCTTCACGTCACATATCCCTTCTTGTCGACATAAACAAAGTTTCCAGAAGGGCAACAATATCTTGACTCTCATTACCTTTTCAATGATCTCAGGTAGAACAGAGATATTCATCATCGCTTTCTAATTCCATTGACCCCCATGACATTCAACTTCAACAAACTCTCATGTTAAGGTGGGTCTTACTATGTGACCAATGCAGTTGTTTCATACCAACCGAAGACCTCTGAAGTTGATAGTATATCAATGCCTACAATTCATTGGCACTTATTACATTCATCCATTACTTGCTTCAGATCCAATTCACTAGTTAGAACCATCGCCTATCATTATCAATTGTCCCCAAGGGCACTGAAGCTATATACATCATCATACATCTTCAGTTATAGTCCCACATTTTGGTTTCATAACACGAGCATGGGGCATGCCTAGCTCGTTTGTATACAGATTTTATTTTTTCTTCCTAGAGAAAGGTTTGGTTCCCACAATTTTCCCTCTCCCTCTAATGAATCTCTCTTGCAGTTCCTCTCTTCACTCTTCCTTACAATGGCATTCTCATCAAAAGAAACATTGATTTATTTTGGCTATACATATGCTCCTAACCTTACACATCATGGGGAATCTGTTATCACTGAAAAATCATCCACAACATTGCACACAATGGTTGAATAAAGACATCACTTCTAGCAGCAATTAGTACACCTACAACACCAAAATCCATAAAAAGGGCACAAAACTATAAACTTGGTTCAAAAATTAAAGTGTGTGGATTCACCAAAGGAAGTGCACGCACTATGCATAGAATGTGTGGGCCAACATAGCCCTATTTGCACACTGTGCATGTTGGGCCCTTCATTTTTGGATTGGAAGCTATGCAAGAATGACTACATTCCCAGTTTTGGTTTAGTATGAGTTGCACAAGCTACAGAAGAAGTTGGACAATCGAGCAAGGAAAAGTAATAGAAATCAGTTGCAAAAAAGGACAACGCAATGCCATCATGGAAAAAGAAGTTGCAATAGAACATGAAATCACATGAGCCCAAGGCCAGAAGATCCTACTTAGATTATGCATATGATATTAACATGACTGTAAAAGGGTTATGTTTTCATAGGGGTAGACCCAAGGTTCACTCCAAGAGAACACCAACAAACCCTAGCTACTGGCCCTTTCGGCAACACCTGCAAAGCAGATGCAATATCACCCAAAGCAGTAATGGCCGAAGTGTCCTCAGACACACAATTTTATTAATAGGAAAAGAAATTACATAAGAAACATTGCAAGAGTTTGCATCCCAACAACTCAATACTCTTGCAATGAGCTATATATAAGCTAAAAGTCCTAACAAACTCAAGATATGGATCACTTATTAAATAAACAAGTGTCCATTTACAATAAAT
>ML833791.1:72327-88201 GCA_009831015.1 Picea engelmannii
ATGTCATCTTATTACATGATTCCTTGATCACATGTATAGACTAGATATTGAATATATTAATGCCTTTGCTGTGATTGGTTTGTGTTGTTGTGATTGAACGACACAAGAGCATCAGAGCAGAGCAAGGAACAACAGAGATTAAAAGAGAGCATTCATAAGGTATGTCCACTATCCATTTCTTGTAGTTCTTTCAATATCCAGATCTAGGGAAAGAGTAGTATTCTGTTACAGTTTGTTCCAGATCCAGGTGGATCTGGGGAGATTGGTCTGTGTCCGCACTCACGAATTTATCCATAAACACCCGCGAAGCTCGCTTTTTACCATTTCTTCCTTTTACTTCACTTCCTTCCATAACCAAGGGCCAACAGGCCCCCAACACTCACCTGTGACTCATCTCGAGGCACTTTGTATCTAGTTCCTCTATTTTTCTTCGACTTGGACTACACAGTGCAACATTTCCTTTCTGCTTTGTGCTTCCTCTCCATTCTTGTGCAAGGAACCATTTGTTGGCATAGGGATAGACACGAGGTTCACTCCAAGAGTGCACCAACAAGCCCTAACTACTGGCCCTTTTGGCAACACCTGCAAAGCAGATGCAGTCTCACCCGAAGCAATTATGAGGGGGTTGCAGGACAGAGATGTCTACAACGAGGGGAATATCAAGTGGATCTAGTAGAACAACAACAAAATATTCACCTATCACTTATCAAGATAGATCTATCATGTGCAGTTATAGATCTGATCTAACACAGCAACGTAAATAACAACATAACAACAACAAAGATCAAAGCATCAATCACACATACACAACACATGATATACGTGGTTCACCCTCCCTTTAGGGCTACGTCCATAAAACTGTGCCTATGATTTATTAAGGTAAATCATACAATTCTTGTCTGTGCTCTCAACTAGTAGATATTATTTCTTCTCTCTCTTTCTCTCCCCTCTCCTGTGCACCCAGCTATAGGACTTGATCTTTGCACATAGCTGAAAATCTTACAATACCAGAAGGCTCTCTCTCTCATCACTTATCTCTCTCAATACAATAATCTTTCCCAATCAACTTATCTCTCTCAATATCATATCAATACTCAATACAATAATCTTATCTCTCTCAATATCATATCACTTATCTCTCTCAATACAATAATCTTACAACATTTTCATCCTAAATCAACTTAATACAAGTGTATAAAAATTCGATGCGCTTACTTACTTCTTTTCCCTCTTTTGGTGAAGCCGACTGATCAAATGCATGAGGCATTCCATATTCACTTATTTGTAGTCATGTCTTTGATGAATATCCTTGATCTCCTTTGAACTCTTTTCTTGCCTCCTCAAATATTTGTCTTTCTTTCTTAGCATCGAATGTTGGGGTCTTCTCCGCACCTTTCCTTACTCTGGGGCCTTCTGTAGTCTTACCTTGGGATGCTCTATATTCTCCTATAGTAGTGCCTCCTCGAGTGATAACAGTGACTCTGGGGTCTTCTCTGCAAGGTTCAACATATATTAGTTGTACTTATGGGTTCTACTGAGGTCCTCGTCTTTCCTGAAGCTTCTCTAGTAGTACAGGGTAGTCCTCAATGACATGCTCGAAGGAGTTGCAATAATTGCAAGTGGTACAAGGGTTCTGACAGTCCCTTGCTAGATGTCTTGGTTATGCACAGTTATAACAGATTATTTGTCCTTGGCCTCGGCCCATACCTCCTCCTCCTTTGAATCCACCATGAGGATGGAAGTTTCCTCTTCCCAGGGAGTTATATTGTGCATTGTTTCCTTCTTGATGTACTTCTCCTTGGATCTTGTATATGTATCTTGATATTTCATGCATGAGATCGTAAGCTCTACAATCTCTACCATCATTCCCTACTAATTTACAGAATGTGCAATACATGTTCATGGGTGTCTGAACTTACTTTTACATGTAATATCACTCACTAGGGCGATGTCAAGTTCTGAATACTTCACACCAGGGTAATGTGACTTGCTTCAAAGGGCTCGTAGCTCCATAAGCCAAATATTTGTTAAACAGGGGACAATGCTCCTTGTCATGGCATTTTTATTTTCATATGATACACCATATGTCTTCCCTTTTGTATTTTCCTTTGTCCTTTTTCATGTCCTCGACCTACAAAGACAAACTAGTTAACTGACTCATGATCTAGCTCATACCTGAGCTAGATTCTCCCATGGGGGTCGATTCAAGATTCATAGTGATATCCAATGCTTCTGCCTACAAGGCAATCTTTTGTTGCATCAGTGGAACTCTGATATGTGGTAAAAGAGCAGTGATAAACCATTATTTGTTTTGCTCATCTGGGATCTTGAAAGTCAGTTGGCCTGTTAGGGTCTTGAATCTTTGATCGAACTCCCAAATAAGTTTGGCTACCTTCTACTTGATCTCCTTTATCTCTGTAATACATTGTGAATTTGCCTTAGGTTTCTTAAACTCTGTAATCAGTGCATTCTTCATCTCATTCAATGGTTTAGGCTATGCAAGTCCTTGGACAAGCTTCATGTACCATCTCAATGCGCAATCCCTCAACGTAGTGCTAAATTGGTTTCTTTTAACAACTTCATCGATAATGTTTTTAATGTTCCATACGGCCTCACACAGGAACCAATGTTGATCAGGATATTCAAATCGATCTCCTCTAAATATAGGGAGCCTCATCTCATCTTCCATGGAGTTGCCTAGATTTCTTGTCTGAGTAGATGTTGAACTACTAGTAATAGTGCTCTGAGGACTCTGGTGCTTCTAAATATTCTAATTACTTAGTGTTTCTGAAACAATAGGAGGATTGATATTACTTACTTCAGTGGTATGCATAGTTCATGATGTTTCTGGCTCATCCCAGTGAAGTTCTCCAACAGATTATTCCAGTTCTCCAACAGATTATTCCTCTGCCCTAGTGGGTTCTGAGTGCTCTTCGTCTGTCAGATTTGCCTCTTCTCCACTATAGAAACCCTCTTCCCCGTAGTTTTTCTTAAATAGGTTCTCAAGGTGAATCCCTCTGAATACATTTCCACTACACATATGTCCATCTTCTGTGTCATTGTCACTGTCTAAATTCTTGAACATTAGCCTTTTCAGATCCAACTGGTCTACTATATCTTCAATATATGGTTTTCATGCAAGAGAATCTTGATTCTTAACTTCAGAAAATGAAAAAATTTCCCTCTGGGTCCTTTGAAAAAGTATCTCTCGGCTTGGCTATACGACTCTACTCTGTCAACAACAAATTTGGTGATATACCCTCCAATGGTACTATCAAACCAGTGATCTACCACTCTAGATACGACATTATCAACTCTCTTAACCTTCTAGATCAATGCTGACATCCAAACCACATGAGGTCTAGATCTGATCTCAAACTGGGTATCAACTAACCTAGCCAACCATTCGTGTAGCTCCTGATGGATTCCTCCAAAGAATATCTCATGAATTTCGGTGAAGATGTATCTTTGTATCCAATCTTCAGTACTCATCTTAGGGTTTTTGCTTTGGGATACAACAAAGTCCCTCTCTTGATCTTCTATCCACTTTTGAATCTCTATCTTTGATGGGAACCAACTTGACATTCCCTCAATAATATTCCCATCCTGGCAATGGAACCATTTGTTGTCATAGGGGTAGACTCGAGTTTCACTCCAAGA
Source organism: Picea engelmannii (assembly GCA_009831015.1). Taxonomy (NCBI): domain Eukaryota; kingdom Viridiplantae; phylum Streptophyta; class Pinopsida; order Pinales; family Pinaceae; genus Picea; species Picea engelmannii. The sequence continues at coordinate 75,988 of ML833791.1, forward strand.
GTGCACTAACATGCCCTAGCTATTGTCCCTTTCAGCAACACCTGCAAAGCAGATGCAGTCTCACCCGAAGCAGCTATGAGGGGGTTGCAGGATAGAGATGTCTACAGCCAGGGGAATATCAAGTGGATCTAGTAGAACAACAACACAATATGCACCTATCACTTATCAATCTAGATCTATCCTACGCAATTATAGATCTGATCTAACACAGCAATGCAAATAGCAAGATAACAAAAATAGAGATCAAAGCATCAATCACACATAAACAATGCGTGATATACGTGGTTCACCCTCCCTCTAGACCTATGTCCACAGAACTGTGCTTATGATTTATTAAGGTAAAGCATACAGTTCTTGTCTGCGCTCTCAGCTAGTAGATCTTATTTCTTCTCTCTCTTTCGCTCCCCTCTCCTGCACATCGAGCTGCATGACTTGATCTTTGCACACAACTGAAGATCTTACAATACCAGCAGGCTCTCTCTCTCAGCACTTCTCTCTCTCAATACAATAATCTTTCCAACAATAGATCTATATCAACAACAATATTGTATCAATACTCAATGACCAACCCGACCCAGGTCCTCTTGACCTTTATTTATACATTATAATACCTCACCAACAACCTTAGTCTGAAACCTAAGTTCCAAAACCCTATATACCAAAACCCTAGGTCAACTTGACCCTCTTTTTTCGAGCTTCGTCGGCTTTCCTTTCCTTCCTTTTGGCACGGTGCTCCAAAGCATCCAATGATGGTTTTTCCCACTTTCTGAGTTGTCCTTGATCCATATTCCTTGTTGATCTGTCATCCTCAATCTCCTCGTCCAACGAATTTCTTTTCCTTACTTCGCTCCATCTTTTCTTCTCTTTTTCTCTCTTCGACCCAGTGGCAGTCACTGTGTCTCCCGCGATGCTCACTTTTTACCTTTTCTTCCATGTACTTCTCTTCCTTCCATAACCAAGGGCCAACAAGTTCTCCCCTTGTTTTTTTGTTAGGGTTGTTCTTCTTGTTGTTGTTTTCAATGATAAGTTGGATTTTAGTTCTGTAAATGTAAGATATATACAGTTTTGGGTAAATAGAGCTCTGTGACATGGGTCTAGAGCCAGAAGTCTGTAACAGAGAATTACTTTTTATCTATGAGGTTGTATCTGATAAGAGATGATGATAATATATAAAGAAGGATCCAAAATTTTGAAATATGTTGCATCATTGTGCGTTTATTATTATGCATTGTATCTTTACAGTACTTCTTTATGCTTCATAAGTTACATATGATGTTTTTATGTATGAATTATTTTCACAACCTAAGTAGCTTCAGTTCCTGTGTGTATGAGATCATATTTGTTCTGTAGTTAGTTTTTCTTACACAAGATCATGGTGAATCTTGAAGGTTTTTTGAACCCATCTAAGTATTTTCCTTTCCCTTCCCTATCCTTCTGTATTGGTTGTGCTTCGGGTGAGAATTCTTCTCTTCGAAGGAGATGAAAATTCCAGTGCTCTAGACTAAATGGTAACTTTTGTTGGTAACCTGAGAAGGACCTTGGTCTGATCAATTATGCGCCAACAAAATGGTTTTTTTGCTAGGAACTTTGTTAAAAGGGAACCTGTAGGGAGGATGCTTCTGCGTATCCATAGATTTAATATTCACCATTGGTGGGAGAGAAATTTTGATGCCTTCATATGGAAAGAAGTGGAGCTGAGAAGAATATATGTGAAAGATACTCGGGAGGCAGTCTTTTAGTTGGAAAGATCGAGTGACCAGTACGAGATATTCTGGGTTAAGTTCCTAGAAGAACTTTTCCACTAGATATATAGGCTCCAAGAAGCTCCAAAATTCCAAGAATGAGTAAAGAGGACCTATAATTAGGATACATAAAATCTTGCAGCACTTCATTAGTTGGATCATCCAGTCACACGAGAAATTGATTTTTGGGTCAATACCACATTAGAAGAATACATTATTGAGTTTGCAGCTGAGAATCACCAATATTTTTCATGAGTAGAAGTGGATTTCAAGAAATATGCAATGGGAATACTGTTGAGAGAAATCCCCCTATGGATTAAGGTTTTCTTGATGGAAGAGGGGATGATGACTATGTCCCCAACTGAGATGGAAACATACACACCCTCTCTTGGGGTAGGGAGATTTTGGGGTGGATTCATGGCCTGAGAGAGGGGAGAGGGTTATTTGAAAAATGGGGGAAACAACAAGAAATGGACTCAAGAGACGAGTGAGCCTTGAAAAGAGCCACCATAGTTGAGAAGTGGTGGCGCGGTAACATAAATAAAGTAGCAAAACCGTCCGAGCAGTTGTGGAAAGAAATCAAACCAAGAGAATTAGAGGAAACACAGATGGAAGAGGTGAAAAATATGAGAAGACAGGAAAGACTGGCTAGTCAAAGATTAAGTGAGAGAGAAGCACAGAGAGAAAGAAGTCCCTGGGAGGGTGGAAAATAAGGAGAAGGTGTAGAAGAAAGGGAGAAGGAAGTTGGCATGGATATTGAAGAGGAAAGATAATATTCATCCCTAATGCTAGGAAATATCATGAATCCAACTAAAGAGACCACTCCAGAGGAAGAGAACGAGACCCCCCGGATCAAAGAAACCTTCCCTGAAGCCAGTGGCGCCAGCCCCGAATCACCCATACCCCAAGTGTCTTCTATACAAGTGGTAAATTTGATACTACCTTCTTATGCTAATTTTGTTCCAGTATAATTAGTTAGTCAGTCACAACTAGGAAGTGCGAGTACAGGGAGGATATTGGGATCCCCTGGTAGGTCGCAAAAAGGATCGTTAGGTTTCATTTTTATAGGAGTAGCAAGATCAACAAATGTTGGTCACGCAGGAATTTTGATTTATTGATACCCAGAATTTTGGGGTAAGGGAGACGAAGATGTTGAGTAGCATTGGTTCTTTTGTGAAGTAATCTAGAGGTCCATAGGGACTCTATATGCAAATAAGTTGGTTGAGTTTCAAACTACCTTCAGAGGTCATGCTCTCAAATGGTACATGAAGGTTATTGAGCCAGGAGTGTTGAGAATGCAAGGTCAAGCATTCACACTTGACCAGGTACAGACAAGGTTCATAGCAAAGTTTAAGCTACCTCAGCCAGAACAACAAGCTCTGTATAAGTTGCGCAAGATTCATCAAAGGGAAGGCGAATCAACCTGGGAATATAACCAGAAGTTTAAAGATGCTATAGGGAGGTTAGTGCATCCAATTCATGAGGAACATCAAAGAGAATGGTATATTCAGGGGTTGATAAATCTAACATGGATTTTGTTAATGCAACAATGGATAGCCACTTTGACAGATGCCTTGGAACAATCAATGAAGATTGAATCCATGGCAAGATATCCAGGGAGTCTGTGAGTGACCAAACCCCCAGAAGATGCAAATTTAGTGCAACTATAAGGGAAAATATCAGTGCTTACAGAAAATATTCAAGAATTGATGATACCTATACCAGGACGACCACAGGTTTGGTGTACTAGATGTTACACATAAGGGCATCTGGTGAATGAATGTCTGTGAATAAGGGGAATGGAACCTCCTCAAAATATGATGGGACCCTCACCAGGACCCACGGAAGGATTTGTGCAAGTATATATGAATTTACCATTCCATAACCCCACCCCATATCATGCTTTTCCAGGTAGCCAAGTAGCACCAACAATTGAGTATTGCAATATTTGTCGAATCCATTGGCATGGGTCAAGATAGTGCCCCATTATTCAAAAGTTTTCAACAATACCAAATACTGTACACTGTGATTTTTGGGCATCTACCACACATACTAATAATTGATGTACAATGTTGTATGCACTTGCGGATAGGTTGGATCGAATAGTTGTTAAGAACCAAAGACTGAATACAAAAACACCACAACAAATATAGAAGAACAATATAGAAAATCTCCTTTATTACCATCAAACCCTTGAGGTAGGGAAACATCGTACAATGGATCCTATTATGGAAGGGATCCTCTCCTGTTCACTTGTCTCTTCGAGGGGGCATCCTCCTATTGAGCTACTATTCCAAACACAATATTTCTCTTCATGTCTCATTACATTGCTTGAATCCCTTTATATAGTGCTACCATCACCTAAGAACATTCTAGAGGAGGAATATTCTAGAAGTAGAACCTTCTAAGAAGTCCTCTTACATTTATTATAGCTATTTACCCATTTATTATATCTAACTACTATAGTGGGCCTTATTTAATAATATAGTGGACCTAGTCCACCTTACATTGAATGACCTCCACTATTATCACTATGGGCCCTCTGGGCCCCCCCACTACCTCTCTAGATACCTTACATTTCATTCCCCTTATGAAATCATTGTCCTCAACGCTTGATATACAACCATATAACAGGGTCCCATGGATAATTGTGGACCATAATGCTGAAGAAGACTGAAGGACCAAGGTCCCATGTAGAAAGGAAATCCACCATGCTGAAGTAGTCCAACCACCATTGTAAGCTTAGGTCCCATGTCCAAGTGCTCATTTGAACTCCCCGTGGAAGATTTTGGAACCCAATAACCAACTCCAAATGATTCTCCAAAGACTGACACCTATCATGTGGATCCAAATAAGAAGATCCATCCACATAGTGGAAAAGGGTCGTAACAGAATCTGGAAGGAATAATATCACTATAGAATATGCAGACTGAACATTGGTAACTGGCTCCTGATGTGGGACATTGATTTTCTCTACAGAAGGTGGAGTGGAGTCATCAAATAAAATATGGAAGTGGTTGTCATCCCAGAAATGGAAACTATCCATATACCAATCATCCTCAAAATCATACCAAGCATATATTTCTTGATTATATTCATCCCTAAGTCCCTCCATAAGAAATATCTCATGCATGTTATTCAAGGAATCTTGAATACTAAGAAAACTATCATTGATGCCATCTATGAGGCTGTTTGTGAGGATGTCTGTGAGGCCATGTGCAAATGCATCCAATCTGTCATCCAATGTGTGAAACAATTGGGCTTTGAATGATTCAAGAATGTCTTTCAGATTTTGAGAAGAAATAGCCATCTGAGCACCCTATGAACCCTTCGGTCCCGCAGCCATCACGAAAAAACCCAAAAAAATAGAACAATAAGTTACAACAGAAAATCGTGGTTTTTTCAGAAAAAACCCTAAAAAACTGTTGAATTTAAGATGCTCATAACTTCACTTCCCGGACTCCGTTTCGGCTGATTTTTTTTTTTTAATTGGGTGAAATTGTGAGAGGAACTCAGATCTGTAATTTGTTTGAGAAAATTTAGCCTCTAGCTACTACATAAATTTTAAAAAAATAATAATAAAATAAAAAAATAAAAAAAATCGCACTGCCGTCAGCGGAAAAAACCATGTTTCTGTAAAATTTTCACATAAATATACTGAAAAGTTCTATAATGTCGTAGCCCTCTTTTTTCTTCTCCGAAAAAAAAATCATCAAACCCTAAAAATTGCAGATTTTAAAACTTCAATATCTTGACCTTCCGGACTCCGTTTCAAATAAAAAAAAAATTTTAACTTGGGTGTTTTTCTAAGAGGAACACAGATATACAACCCTTTTCTGCAAATTTTGCACAGAAATATATCGAAAACTTCGAGAATGTCGCGGCCCTCTTTTTTCTGCTCTGAAAAAAAAAATCTGCAAAAATAAAAAATATTTTCCCACAATGTCTGCCCAAGGAAATTGCTCTGATACCACTTGTTAAGAACCAAAGACTGAATAAAAAAACACCACAACAAATATAGAAGAACAATATAGAAAATCTCCTTTATTACCATCAAACCCTTGAGGTAGGGAAACATTGTACAATGGATCCTATTATGGAAGGGATCCTCTCCTGTTCACTTGTCTCTTCGAGGGGGCATCCTCCTATTGAGATACTGTTCCAAACACAATACTTCTCTTCATGTCTCATTACATTGCTTGAATCCATTTACATAGTGCTACCATCACCTAAGAACATTCTAGAGGAGGAATATTCTAGAAGTAGAACCTTCTAAGAAGTCCTCTTACATTTATTATATCTATTTACCCATTTATTATATCTAACTACCATAGTGGGCCTTATTTAATAATATAGTGGACCTAGTCCACCTTACATTGAATGACCTCCACCATTATCACTATGGGCCCTCTGGGCCCCCCCACTACCTCTCTAGCTACCTTACATTAGAACCTTCTAAGAAGTCCTCTTACATTTATTATATCTATTTACCCATTTATTATATCTAACTACCATAGTGGGCCTTATTTAATAATATAGTGGACCTAGTCCACCTTACATTGAATGACCTCCACTATTATCACTATGGGCCCTCTGGGCCCCCCACTACCTCTCTAGCTACCTTACACACTCTCTCTCCTTCTATTAACTACAATTCTGAAACTTGTCTCACAAATGAGCAAGTGAGTTGTGTGTCTAAGTGAGGCGCTAGCCTCCTTATTTATACAAGACTGGCAAGTGTGAAGTGTCTCTTCACTGGCAGGGCCTAATTCTCCAACTGGGTGGTTATAACCACCTTTATTATGTTTCGGGGCCTCTTTGATATATTATGGGGCCGACTTCTTCTTTTGCCTTTTACAATTACAATATGACCAATCTGCAAAAGGGGATTTGGTCCTTTTAAAGTAGCCAACATGATCAATCCACAATGGGGATTGATCCAATGAATAATATATCAAATAATAATAAGAATACACTTTGCAGTTACATTATTTCAACAAATTATACGATCAAGAGGAATACAATTCTCTCCTCACCCAATGCAGAATGGATCATTCCACGTTTGAAGGCCTGGAGGAGAACCTGAAGGGACCAAGTTTGGTGGAATATTTGGCTACAGACTTTGAGATTTTAAATCAGTTTAAGATAGTAAATATTGGGTTGTTGACTATGACTTATGCTACTTGCATCGACTTGGAGTTCCTTATAAAAGAAATGATGGATTACGAGATTCCTTCCGACTCACAATGGAAGGAGATCGTGCAGCTAAGCAAGACAAAATGAAATTTTCCATGGACCAGCAAATAGCCTCCAATTGTCACCAGATCAGTGAGTTCGACAGGAGAACGGAGCAAGACAAATGGTGAGGACAAAAAGTGAGTCGTCGGAGGAATCAGTCGTTATTTTATGGAACATTTTTGTTTAATCATTCTAAATGGGGCGACAAGAAAAATCCCCTTCAGTTGTTGACCCAGTATAACAACATGAAGAGGTCAGTTGAAACAATAGTGCAAGAGTTTTCAGCCAGATTCATAAAGGTCTATAATTTGATTATTGTTGAGGTAAAACTCCCACTAAAGTTGTTGAGCTTAGATATGTTGATTCTTTTGAAAGTGATTTTTATTTGTTATTGAGAGAATGAATATTTGCTACATTAGATGATATGATGATTGATGCCATAGAATTCAAAGTGAATCTAATGGATTCAAGAAAGATAAAAGATAACTATGGCAGGGACATGAACAAAAGTCAAGATAAGGCATAGCCTTCAACCTCACAAACATCGGAAGAAAGATTTGAAGCGATGATGAGAACCATGGAGATAATGATGGAAAGAATGGCCCCAGGTAATAGGCCTAACCCCAGAGAACAGGTTTATGGTCCTCCTAGAAATCCAAGGAGACCAGCAATCCCACAAATTAGACAAAGAGAGCAAAGAAATCAGGGGAATCAGAAAAATCATGCAGATCAGGCGAATCAAGGAAACCAAGGGAATCAGGGGGATCAACAAATAAGACTTTCATTTCAAAATAATTATGTAAACAAGAATTATGATGGATATTTTGAAGACAACATGAACTGTTGTGATGATAAAGAAACAGAGGTGTTTTTGACTAAAGAAGAACATGACCAGTTCATGGATGCAAGTGAGATCTTTCTACAGAATGAGGAGGAAAGGTTATCAGTAGAAAGGGTAGATTACCAAGAAGGATTGCAAGATGCCATCATGCAATTCCAAAGACAATACAATCTTCGAAATCAGAGAGTGTTTGAAGACCTTTCAAAGGGAAATCCTTCAAAAGGAAATCCTCCAAAAGGAAACCCCACCAAAGAATCTCAGAGTAATATACCCTCTTCAAGTCAGTCCAAAAAGGATTCTGTTGCAAAAGATTCTGCTAAAAAAGGTGTTGTGGACAAAGGAAAGCAGAAAAAAGAACCCCAGAAGAAAATATTGGAGGCGAGGAAAGAAACAGACACCAAAGAGGTAGAGAAAACCTTGTCCTCCTTTTATTTTGAAAGTGAGATAGCCAAGATCAAAATTTATGTATCATTTAATGAATTAATCAAGAATAGTGAATATAGAAATCAGATCATCAAAATGCTTAAGATGGAACATGCTTATGATACCCTGAACATACAAGATGATCACCATGTTATCTTATTTGGACCAAGAGTAGAAGAAAAATGTGATAATGAAGAAGTCCCCCCTTTCTATGTTAGCCTGAAAATCCATGATATGAATCTACACAATGCCATGTTGGATTCTGGATCATCTCATAACCTAATGCTCAAGGTGGTCATGGACCAACTGGGCCTAGACATCACGATGCCTTACAAAGACTTGTTCACTTTTGATTCCAGGAAGGTGAAGTGCCTAGGTCTTATTAAATATCTGTTGTTATCTTTGGCACAAATCCAAACAAAGAACATGGTTATGGATGTAGTGATTGTTGACATCCCTCCCAAGTTTGGAATGTTGTTTTCAAGGTCTTTGGATTCAAAATTGAAGGGAACCCTCCAGATGGGCATGTCATATGCCACCATCCCTATTTTTGGTCAGGACAGAAGGTTGTACGGAGAATTTGTGCTCAAATACATGGTCATCAACAAGTCACAGCCAAGTAATCACCCCATCTACTCTATCGAAACTGAGTTGGGATCTTCCATTTTCTTCAATGACCTATGTTTCGAAGAGAAAGAACCAGAAATTGATATGGCTAACAAAGAGAGATCTGATCAACATATTGAAGAGTATTTAGAGTAGGAGGATAACATAGAAGAGAAGACATGGAAGATGAGTTTTGATGGAGCTTCCTGTAGAGAGGGAGCAGGGGTTGGTGTATGGATCAATCGCCCCAAAGGAGATTCAAAATTATGTTCTTATAAACTTGTTTTTGAATGCACAAATAACATGGCCAGATATGAAGCATTAATATTAGGGTTGAAGGTTTTGAAAGAATTGGGTGCCAAAAGATTTTTTGTACATGGAGACTATGAGTTAATTATCAATCAAATCAAAGGCATATACCAAGAAAAACATCCTAGACTGAGGACTTATAGGAACCTGGTACTAGAGCTCCTTGAGAAATTTCCAGAATATAATCTTTCAGCAATTCCAAGAGAACAGAATTAGGTTGTTGATGCCTTGGCTACTTCAGCAGTGGTTTTCAAAGTTCCAATTTTCCCTGACAGAAAATACAAGGTTGAGGTCAAGTACAAGCCAACAATACCAGATAATATGAAGTACTGGAAAGTTTTTGATGGAAAACAGATAGAAAGCTTCCTCAAGATGGAGAATGAATTCAAAAATTTGAACATTGATGATGAATATTGTGATGATGAGGTCGATGCAGTTGCTTTCACAAAGGAGGGGTATTTCAACAATCAAATTGCAAGAAGAGATATCATCCAACTAAAGAGAAACATTGTTTCCAAGGGTCTGGTCCCATTGGAGAAAATCTTTGATAATATGATGTGACCAGAAGTCCAAAGATTACAGTAACTGAAGGGAATGCGGAAGATTGCAATATTGGGACTTCATAGGATCCAAAGATCATTAAGCTGTCTAGAAAACTCATCCCTGAAGTCAAGTAGAAATATATCAAATTAATGAAAGCGTTTTGTGATTTTTTTTTCTGGAGCTATGATGATTTGAAAGTTTATGACACCAATATAATTCAGCATGTTATCCCAATCAAATAAGATCATAAACCTTTCAAACAGAAATTAAGAAGGATAAATCATTTACTGTTGCCTTTGATCGAGAAAGAAGTAAAGAAACTATTTGAAGACAAAATCATAGTGTCCTTGAGATTTTCTAAATGGGTGGAAAATCTGGTGTCAGCCAGAAAAAAGAGTGGGGAAATCAGGTTGTGTGTGGATTTCAGGAATCTAAACATAGTATCTCAAAAGGAAAACTACCCATTGTCAAAGATGGATCATATTATACAGAAGGTGGTGGGTTCTCAAAAAATTTCAATGTTAGATGACTTCTCTGGATACAATCAGATTATGGTGCACCTTGACAATCAGGAAAATACGGCATTTACCATGCCATGGGGAACATTCATGTATGCCAAGATGCCTTTTTGGATTATGAATGCAAGGGCAACATTTCAAAGAGCTATTGAAATAGATTTTGTCGATGAAAAAAACAAATTCAATGTTATCTACCTTCATGACATCACTGTGTATTATGTTGGCAAATATTTAACAGACGGCGCATGCTTGTATGCTTGTCATTGATGGCAAGTACAACAATGAAGATGGAATGAGTATAGAAAGTATGTAATAGATGGGCATTATGAGAAGACGCTACAGAGAATATTCAAATAAGCTCAGAAGAGATAGTGCAGAGGATTGTTGGCAGATCATCGATGGAAAAATTAGAGTAAGCGGAACAAAGTAAGCTCGGGAGGAGAAGCATCATTTCAAATCGTTGGATCCAATTTTAAAATCTCGAAAGAAGGAGGATCATCCATCTTCAGGCAGGACACGTGGCGAAATATCATCATGTCGTTGACTGGAAAGTCAAAGGAATGGGGTTCCCTAACCTCTTGAATTCGCGATATGCGAAATCGCAAAATTATCTTAGCCGTCAGATTGAGGTTTGTTTTGGACCGTTGATCCAACTCCATCTCGGAGTCTCACTTATCATGACTTGGGGTGATGAGAACCTCCATCTAAGGAACAGCGAGATGCAACATTGCAAAAAAATCAGGACCGTCAGATCACCAAGAATGTGGATCGTTGATCTGAGCTCCATCTCGGAGCTTCGCCTATCGCAACTTGGAGAGGCAAGAAACATAACCACTGAAATCACGATATGAGAAATTGCAATTTAATCGCAGCCGTCAGATCAAGGTGTGATCTGGACCATTGATCCGAGTCCATTTCGGAGTTTCGTGAATCGCGACTTGGAGAGGCAAGAAACATAACCACAAGAACGTTGAAATCACGATATGCGAAATCGTGATATGATCTAAGCCATTGAATTAAGATCAGATCTGGATCGTCGAATCATAAGACAAGTCATTGACTTGGATTCAACGAAGCATGGTGTGGAAACTCGCGATATGCGAGATTGTGATAAGATCTGGACTGTCAGATCTATGGAGATTTCAACCATCGATAAGACTCGATGAAGTTTATAAACTCGTGAAATATGAAGTGCCTTTTGGAAAAGCCTATGGTCACCACCGGTGGTCATGAGAAGGGAAGGAGTCAGTTTAGATAATCTCCATTTCATGGTTTCGGGGATCACGACTTGGAGAGTCGAGATGCCTCATCTCCAGATTCACGAAATGCCAATTCGTGAAAATCACTTTATGCATAAGCTCTTGGTCATGGCCATGGTCATATAGAGGAAGGAGCTAGCACAGAAAATCTCTGTATCGGAGTTTCAGAGATCGCGACATGAAGTGTCGAGACACTTGGCCACAGGAATGCCGAAATTCCGAAACCCAATTTAAAGGCAAGATTAATAAAGTTCATCCAACGGTGCAGATAAACTTGAATATGATCGGAGGGCTATTGTTCTCTCACAGTTAATTCATCAGTTACGAATCAGTTAGCAAAACTGATTTATGATTCCTGATCAGTTGGTGTTTTAGTTGCTCAGATGGTTTTTCTTTTTCCTAAGAAAATGTGAAGTGTAACTATTGTGGGTGTGGTGCATAAAAGAAAAAGATACAGACTATGCATGGTTGGTTGTTCTGGATGAAAAATGAATTAAACTATAAGAAAGGGAAAATCACAGGATGCGTAGTGTGAGACTGAAAATATGTGCAGTGTGAGATAAAACTCAGAGAAGAGTAATAGATGAGGAAAATACTTGAAGCAGAGCAGAATGACAGAACAAGTGGAAGCAGAGTAGAATTGCAGAACAAACAAAGGAAGAGAAGAATTGCAGAACAGTTAGAAGAAGACCAGATTTACAGAACAAAGAAGAAGTGGTAAGAATCAATTTATCT
>ML833792.1:25990-53465 GCA_009831015.1 Picea engelmannii
ATGTTGGTACATATTGATGAGTCATAGTTGATGAGTAGTTGACACATGATTGGTACATACTTGGTACATGGTTGGATGCACTTGTTTATGGTACAGGTTGATTGTAGGTTGGTGCATGGTTGATGCACTTGTTTATGGTACATATTGATTACAAGTTGAGGTACAGGTTGATGCGTGGTTCAGATTTATTGGTACATGTTTACAACGGTATATCTCACAGTGATAGTGTGATAGTGGTTCCATCACTTTATTTCTACTTCAGAGTGGCAGGACGGGGCAAGGACAGGTGGTTGTAGCCACCTTCCGGTTGTAGCCGGAGAACATTGGGGGTTGTAGCCGGAGAATTGGGGAGTTGGAGCTTCCCTCAGGTTGTAGCCTGAGAAACTAGGGGGTTGGAGCCTCCTTCCAGTTGCAGCTAGAAAACAAAGGAATTTGGTGCTTCCAATGAATGTAATTCTTCAAGACATATAAGAAAAAGCATTCCATCGTTTTCTCCCAATTTGGGTTTCCACGTAAAACACTAATGTACTGTGTATGTGTGTGATTGTTTATTTCTTACTGCTCATTATTGGATAATAACTCTACATTGATATAACATTTGAAGAAAAATGATTATAATTACGCTATTACTGATTCACCCCCCCTCTCAGTAATCCAACAATTTCAATGTCTTTCTCTCTACGATCTCTATTTGATTTCGGTCCTCTTGTTAAAGGGGGAGAAGGACGAGGATTCTTTTTTAATATTTCTACAAATGAATGAGATTTATCTTCTGCTTCCCTCACATCACCATTCTCCTCACCCACTAAAGATGGGACCTTTTCTAGGGGGACCACTGAAACCGCATTTGGTGGTTGATCCACTAAATCTGGAACTAGAACCTCCCCATGTGAAGATGTGCTTCCCCCGAGCAAGGCCACATTTCCTTTAGCTAATATTTATGATTTTGTACTTTCTTAAGCGGCTCAGAAATTATCTCTGGGCCATTTTGTTGAGAATATTCCTCCTCTGAGTCCTATTTTTCTTCATATCGAGTTTCCAGAGCTTTGAGCCTATTGTTGGTTGGATTAGAAGGGCAGGCTTGAGATATGTGATCATGCTAGGCCCCGTTGTGATGCTTGTTCTTGTGCTTTCTTGAAACTTGTTTGAATCCTTCATAATTATTATTTTGCAATGGCTAAGATTCTTTGGCTTTAGGGCAAATTTTAGTGAAGTGTCCATATTCATGACACATGTTGCATTTGAAAGGAACCTTCTCATAATCAAGGGCCTGGCGGTGACTCTAACTCTCCAAATTGAGTTGAATCTCCTTAGGTACACCCTTTGAGAAATCCATTTCTATGCAAATTCTAGCACAAGTTAAAATATTACCCTTAGGTTCGACATGGGTAATAAATCGACCCAGACTATTTCCAATGGCTTTGTAAAAGTATTCACCCCAAAAAATAAGGGGGAGACACAAAAGTCTAATCCAAACAAGAGCTGAGGAGATCTCCATATCTGGGTTAAATTATAAAGTCCAGTGGGAAAAGAACATTCCTCTAGAACCCATGAAGAAGGGAATAGATCTGAAGATTAGGTCTCAGTCTTCTATGGTTTTGAAAATAAAAATAAAGAAGTCTTTTCCACAATAGAAAGTAATGGGGCCTTGCTCAAACCAATTCTTGGATATCCAATCTAGAACTATCTTTGGACTGGGCCAGAGGCCTAGAAAGTTACCGACTAAACCTGACTCAGTCAGAATGATGGAGTTTTGCTTTGCCACTTGAAGATTTTAACCTTGTACAATTAATTACTACAAACAAATTCTTAATACAAACATAAAAGATACAATGGCACACACACACATTACACAAATATTTTTACCCTGGAAACCCTAATCGGGAAAACCAACAACATGTTTAGAGTCACACCTCTAGTCTTCTATTCATCATATCTTCATTGTTTATAATACATATTTAGTATCTCACGCCATCCAAAACCCTTAATCCATTGACCCAGATTAGTCAACAACCCTAATTCCTTAACTGGAATTAGAAAACCATCGACGAAAACCATGTGTTGAAAAACTGCCAAAAAATAGATGCAAAAAATGCCAAAAAAAAATTGAGGGGGGGCCTGCGAAACCCCCGGATAGGGGGGCTCTGCCCCCTTGTGACTCCCCAGGTAGGGGGGGTTAGCACCCCTCCTCTAACCCCCCCTGTGTCCAATGCAAAGCAGACACTAAATCTAGTCATGCAAAGAATATAACACATACCCAACACCATTGAGTGCCCCAAGTATAGACTATGAATGGACTCGTCCCTCACCAACGGGAAGGGGAAACCCACCCATCAAGAAGAGTTATGCGATTTACTTCCATTTGTTTTAGAAAACGCACACAGTCCACAGCTTTGGTTGACAATCGCAACAAGAAGCAAAACCAGGCAAGCAAATGACCAGGGATAACGACAAGTGATGGTGGATCTCCACCAGGCGAGCAGTGGCGAGGGACGATGGCTAGGGAAAACACTAGCTTTCGAGGGAGACGCCCAAGCTATGTTTCATTACAATTTTGCGGACTAGTTTGATCACATTTTTGCACAACCCGAAAAACTATTTGATCATTTATTTAATTTTAATTAGATGTTTAATAATTAGGAAAAAAATCATGTTTTCAAGTTATTACAAAATATTAAATTCAAGTTTTCTTTAATCACATTTTATTAAAAAAATTGTTTGTCAATTTTTTTGGTCTATAAAAAAAAATTTAATTTAAAAAAAAAATAAGAATTGAAAATTATCAAATATCGATAAATTCATTGTTAATATAAAATTTATTTCAACATTTTAATTGTTTCATTTTATAATTTCTATAGAATGAGTTTTATATTTTAAAATATATTTATATATTTCCAATATTCAAAATATAATTGTATGTACTTTGCATCTTTGATGATGATGATGATGATGACGACAACGACGACGACGATGATGACCAAACTTTAAGAAATGAAATAGTGATGATGATGATGATGATGAACATCCACTAAGACCATAATTACCAAACTTTAAGAAAGACAAGAGTGATGATGGTGATGATGATGATGATGATGAACATCCACTAAGACCAAAATTAGCCAACTTTAAGAAAGGAAAGAGTGATGATGAATTACCAAACTTTAAGAAAGGAAAGAGATTAGTTATATTTCTTTAGAATTTTATTTATGTGTTCAAAAACATCAGGAAGGTCGGTATTGTGACAAATATTTTGAAATTGAGATCTAATTCGGGTATATGCAAGGCACTCTAAGAGAAAGTGATTTACATGTTTTGATGACTTAGAAGGTTAGGAAGGTCGGTGTTGTGACAAATATTTTAAAATTGAGATCTATTTTGGGTATATGAAAGGCACTCTGACAAAAAGTGTTTTACATATTCAACTCTCTTAATGTCACAAAGATGACAAATTATTTCGTCCTGCAGTGTTTTAAGAATTTTCCAATGCCCAATTTCACTATGCAACTCATTAGAGTTTGTTCTTATTTTAACAATATTGTTTTTCTTCTTTACACTAGTCAAAACCAAGAGATACTTTTGATCTTCTATATTAGAGTTGACCACCTCCTAGTAGTATCTTAATTTTCTTTAATCCCCTAATTCTTTATCGCATAATAGATTCTCCTTAAATTTAGATGCAATAATACTTTTAATATTAACACCCCTGGATGGGGTGGTAATAGGTGGGGCCTTGACCACACATGCGACAAGTTAGGCCACCACTTTGCATTATAATGATATCCAAGTACTAGGTGATGAGGTCTGGATTTAGCAAGTTCAAAGGTATGAGGAGGTGGGAGGGAGGGAGGAGTACAAACTTATCTTCTCCAACAAGTGAAATGAAAACTCCATGGGAAAAACTAGAGCATGAGTATGGGATTCAACTTTGGAAATTGATGAGGAATCATACTACATTATGGCATCATTATACCTGCATTAACTATTATGGAAATCAAGACATGAAGGGACGATCTAAGCTGCGCAAAATTAGTCCTGTGGAGAGGAGGAGTCTGTTATTAAATGGGGAAAGGAAGGCCAACCACAGTGACATTAGCCTCCCTGGGACAGATGCAAGCTTTTGGCAACATGGTCGACTGATATTATCACTCTCAAACATCTGGAACAATGTTCTAGGTCACCTGTCATACTTTCTTTACTTTATCTGTTTAATTTTGTGTGGTTGGGTTCTAGCTGCGGTCGAGAAGGGTTCTTTGTGCATTTTCCTGTTCATCTTGGGTTTGGGTTTACCACTGTTAAAGGCAGGGAACAATTTTGTCTCTACCTCTCCTCTAGGGAATCTTCTCTATGAACTCTCCCTCATTGTGCCAAATTCCATTTTTGCTACCTAAGGGGTATAGCTTGATATTTTTTCCGCTCTAGACCTATCACCCTCAGCCACGACTAAGTGAAATTCTGTCAAATTCAAGGGTGGATGTAGGAAAAAAACATTGGTTGGATCAATTGGGGCTTCAACCTCAAGGAATCCCCCTCACCTCTCCAAGGCTAAGAAGGAAGCCCTAATAGTTGAAAAACTTTTTCAAGAGACTTGGATTGCTTCTTTTTAAAAGGAAATGCAGGATATGGAGAACCTAGCCCGGAAAAAATGATAGTCCTAGCCAATAATTAGGTGTTGGACGAACTGGAAGGATGGGCCAGGGACCCAATCTATTCTCGAACCCAAGACACCAAATACTTTAGGATCATTGAGACCTATTGGATAGTTAAAGCCATGATAGCCCAAGCATTGGAGTATTATATTAAACATCAACAAGATATACTACATACCATTGAAATTTCCAAAGGCAAGTTTGAATTTGTTTTCCAATCTATTTTAGAAATTAAGCTATATGTCTCTCTTGCTTTAGAGGATACCTCAGCTAGGAACTAGACAAAGAGATTTGCTAACACCATGGGGACTCAAACCAATCCAATTATGTTGGATGATGCCCCAAAACCTACTAGGCTTACACAAGAGATAATCATTGAGAATGGAAAGCAAGCAAAGATTCCAGAGGAGGATATCAATCCTCCACTTGATGATTGATGCTTGTTTTAAATTATTATTGTTGTAAGTATTATATGTTAGAACATAGACAGTTTAAACATGATACTATCTCTTTCTGCATGTTAGACTATAAAAAGAAGTATACATATAATGATGAAATTGGGTGCTATAACCTAAAGGTGGAGGTCCTGGTTTCCCTAGAGGTAGGCCTCCATTAGTGACTATTGTAAATTTTGTTGTATATAATGTGAAGTATATCCTTGGTTTCTAGTTTAAAAAAGAAATATTAGTGATATTTTGCAGAATGACTTCTTTCTTTATTCCCCAATGATTTATCCAAGACTTTGGCATCTTTATGCCATCCTCGCTTGAGACACTGGTGGTTTTGGATGGAGTTTGAAGCAATTTGGGGGGGGGGCACTCTTGTCATCCATGTTGTTTATCTTGTTCTTGTACGTTAAATACCTAATCATAGGTGTTCTCTTAATGAGGGAAATCATTTCTTCTATGAAGAGGATAGGATAGGGTGTATTTCCTTTAATTTGAGCTTATAAGTTATGAAATTATTTTGGATCTATTCTATCGTTCTCCAGGATTCTCTAGACACGCTACATCCCCAAACTTCACATCAATTTAAGATAACAAGAGTCTCAAAAAGGATTTTCTTTTTATCCAATGGCCAAAGGTCCTCTAATTTACAATTGTTTTGAAGCCCATAATAAGCTTTCCACTCTCCATTTATCCTTTCCTCAACGCTATACTTCCAATTGAGCTTGTAATGAATATTGATTATGAGATATTTGTATAAAAACACTTTCTTCAAGCTATTGTTGTCATACACAAAAGTATTGTAGGTGATCTTTTTGGATTTAATTATCATAACCTTCGTTTTGTCATTGTTCATAGTCATACCCATACTAGAGAAAAAGTCCTTGAGGATTCCGAGTTGCTTACCGAGGTCCTTGAGGATATATATTTAAAATATTTCAAAGTGATGTTTTCATTTTTTATACATAAAAATCATATTAATGTTTAGTTAGTTTTTTCTAAGCTATTCGAACCAATTTCATATTAACAAAAATAAAATACAACTAGCGTGCAACTGGCTTGCCACTTGGTAAACTAAACCAACTATAGTATAATTTTTTTTTTTAAGGACTTATATACTTCTTGTTTCCATACCATAACCAATCATTGATTACAGAGTTATAAAAATGAAAGAGTCATTACTTAAAAGTTTGGAATTAAGTTACTTGCTTGGCTAACCTAGCATGGATTATGGAGAAAAAACAAAAAACTAGTAGAGTAATTGTTAGTCCCTAAAGTTGCACTCGACTGGTAAGGGCAAGCTAGGGCATCATTGATTTATTGTAAAAGTGTTTTTTGAGGGTTTTATGATTTGGTTTTTGTAGGGTGGTTGAAAACTGGGTCAAGATTACAACATGACATGAAAATCAAGATAAAAACATTGCATATCCCACTGGCTGAATAATAGGTAGGTACATAGATGGATTAAACCAATTTAAGAAAAAGGAAAGTGAAGTCTTCAATTTGTCAACTTCACAAGAGTTTTCATCTTAATATATTATAAAGAAACAAGAGTATCAGCTTGACATCATTACTTGAAAATTATCTCTACAACAAAATCTTCACTGTATAAATTAACATTCAAGAATAAAAAAGCATTGCAAACTGAATAATAAATTCAAGCATGAAGAATGAAATAACAGAGTAGAAAAAAGAAGGTCTAACCATCCATATGCCTTTGCTATTGAGTGTCAATTGAACATAAATGCCTTTTACAATAAGCTCCACAAAAAGTTTCTCTGGATCTCCAATTTTTCGACCTTAACATGGTATGTCTTCTATATATTTAAACTATCTATAAAAACTTCCAGATCCTATTATCTAGTATAGCCTTTGATGAATAGAATCGAAAAATATCCAACTCCTAAAGTAATTCACTCAAAATGAGCTTCTACCCCCAAAAAATAGTCCACAGCTCAACATCTTGATATAACAAATATTGCCATCATTAAATTTGACTATACAAAATAGGGATTTTGTTTGACTCTGTAAAACAGATCGAATTCTAGCATTTCACTGATCAAAATGAATAATCTTTTGCCATATCTCCTGGAGAACATTTAAACAAAATTGTAACAAATCTCCATGTAACCTTTAGGATATAATCGCAGCAGTGGCTTTGGCATTTTTCTGCTTGAGATTTGTGGTTAGCACAACATTGTGCCAGTAGAGTCTGAAATTAATTTCCCTGAGTTCCTTAAGCAATGCCCTTTGCTCTTTCTTCTTCTTTTTAAGACCTTGAATCCTTTCTTGCTGGCGAGCATTCCACTGTTCTATCTGCGTCTTTTCCTTCTTTAATTGTTTTATTGTTTTCTGAAATTCCTTAATCTTTTCCTTATCAGTTCTTATCTTAACCCTGAATCCTAAGCATTCTTCAGAAGGTGCAGTTTCATTCAGGTTTAAGGCAACACTAGGTTCCTTGGCTTTAACCTGGTATTTTGAGATTAATTCTAAGCTATGTTCTTCCTCAGAACTTGATGAATCTAAAGCTCCAGGTACATCTGGTAAGTAATCTGATTCTTCCAAGTAATCTTGTTTTTCTTCAGGGAATTCACTGATGCCTTTAGCCATCTCTTTAGCTTTTGCTAATCTAGTTGAAGCTCTCATTATAGGGCCTGTAGGTGGTGTAAGTATTCCCTTTCCTTTATTGACAGATTTCTTGGGTAATGGGGTCTTTTTTGCTCTTTTCCTGGTACTTGTTTCAACATCCTCAGAATCATCTTCTATGATTATGGTGTTTTCTTCTTTGATTGACGGATTGAACATTGCCTTTGACTTCAGCCTGTACTTATTAGTAACCCTAGTCGAATTTCTCTGAGGTTTCTGTGATACACACACACCTTTATCCTTTTTTCCTTTGATTGCAACGCTCCTTTTGCTGGTTGATGGCATTTCAGACTTGACTGTAGTTTGAGCGGCGAGATCATTATCTGACTCTGTTTCTCCTTTAACATCTTCCTCAGGAAGCATTTCAATTTTGGGCTCCCATCTAGGTCTCTTACTTCTTCTCTTCTTAGTTACCTTGATATCAGAAGACTCATCTTTCACAGGGTTTTCATCATAAATATCTCGACTCTGTTTAATGGTCTTCCTCCCTCTTCCCTTTTTCTGCTTATTGGATTGAGTGATAGGATTTAAGGATTGCGTGAGCCAGGGATTCTGTAATTCGTTCAGGGCAGACATGACTAGGGTTTTAATTAGGATTTGATGGAACAAACTGCCTTTAGCATTAGTGGAAATGGGCTGCACTTTCTTGGACATTTTTGTCAAACTTTTAAGCAGAAAATAAGAAAGATTTAAAGGGTAATCACCGTTTAGATGCATTAGTATTCTAATATGGTAGATGTAGACCAATGAAAACCTTCCTTCGCAGGTGATGTACCTGTGAATCACCACCAGAGCAGTGTACAATTCGGGTCGAACCCAGTTGCGAGGTATTCCCCTTCTCCAATCTGGATTCTACTTATCTGAAAGGAGGAATTGATTTACAAATTCAGTAACCACGTGCTCCTTCTTCCACCATATTTCCCCTCCAACCATGAGCCTGCAAGCCTTTGCTATAGTCTTCTTTGTCACTAGCATCAACATCCTACTGATTTCGACCTCGTGACCATCGAAGTTCAGAGAAAATTCCATGGAAACTTGCTCATCATAACCCTGAAATGTGGTGAGAAACTCAAACCACCCGGCGTCCCTGAATCTTTGGGCCATCTGAGGGTAGGCTTCAAGAAGTTCGGCACCTTCTAGTTCTATTCTGGCAACCTGTCCGCTCCTCTTTGGCGCCATTAAACCCAATTCTGCAACCGTCGTCCTCGGGTTCCAAATTCACCACCTGCAATTGTTAGTGTATCTTGTTGCTTTGAATGGATACTTTCATTTCTCCCTGCAAGCCTGAATTAAGCCAACTCGAACAGGTAACATATAATGATCATCAAGCAATAGGTGATTTTGAAATGAAACCTGCGCGCGTACATAGCAATTATATTCTGAAACTGTTGGATTTGGAAATTATTGCCAAGCTTTCGTGGGAGCATACGAACTCTCAATTCATGAATCGTGTCATCATAACTAAATCGGGATGGCAGGGGCAAGTTATGGCATGATTATTTGGCACTACGGGAATAGGCTTATTCCCGTAGCACGTTTGACAACTTGAAAATTTGAAATTCAAACGACATAAAAGGAGACACCTCAATTTTAAACAATGTTTTTTTCAAAATCAAACTTAAATAAATCATCAAAGACTATAATGCAAACCACAAAATACCTAAATCTAAAAATGGAAAACAACTGAAAACGGAAAATGAGGAATGGGTAAGGAGGGTTTAGGACAAAGGTTTCTCACTAAACCAAGACAAAATTAGAGACTAACAGTAACCATTCATAATTAAGCAGGTGGAAGAGGTACAATTTCCTCAGGAACCTGTTGGTTGTCTTCCCTAGGCTTGTTGAGGTCCAAACCCATCGAGTGCTTGTCCATGAGGGTAATTTTTTGGTCTACAAATATGATCTATAGTTGTAGGCATTCTAGTTGAAGAAAGATCTTACTGTTAGTTGTGCTTCTCTATGTCATTACTTTCCCTAACAAGGTCTTCACATGCCAATAAAGATCGAAGATCCTGTGGTACTTTATTTCCCTGGAGCATGATGTGTTGGTGTCTGGAATCCAATGAGTGAATTCAACATCAACCTCTTCATCGATGGTTAGGGCTCTGTCATGTTTGACATCCGCTTCAGCTAGCTCTTATTTTTCCCTAGTCTCAGGAGGAGTATGAGAGTGGAAATCCTCAACAACTGCTATGGGTTCCTGTTGAGCATGTGGAATTGGGAGCCTCTGTCCACAATAAAGACCCCGCCTACCTAGAACACCTTTAACCATAGATGCTGGCAAGAAGAATAAACTGATGTGACCCGAGTGGATGCGCGTCTAGAGTGACTAGGGTGGTTGCAAGAGTGTCAAGGAGATCACGGGAAGACCTGAAGAGTGCATCTATTGAATTCCATAATGGCCCTTTCCATATATATGCCTCAGGTTATGACAGTGAATGCTAGCTTGTGCCACTTTCTCTACCTTGAACATTCTCCCAATTTGTGTTGTGGGTGACAACTAGGCACAATGAACCTCATAAAAATCGATTCCCCTTGATTGATTGTTGGTGAAGGTATGTTTATCCAGATGGGAGGCCATATGAATGACCATTATACTTCCCATAGTATCGACTCTATATTTCCCTCGTGCGACCATAACTGATCCTACTACATGGTTGAAGGTAGGGTGAATGTTCCTACATCAAGCGGTCATCACATTAAGGGCTCGCATGTACAATAAGACCTCATAATCTGCCATAATAACCTTTGGATGGCGAGTTCCCGAGCCTCGAGGTGATGAGGTGGCTTTGGTCATCACGTGGAGTGTCTCTCTAACACCCCATCTAGGGAATGTTTAGTTAAGTTAATGACATCTTATATATATTTTAAGTTATTTTCATCACGAGGGAAACCAATTTTTCCAAAAAGTGAAATAAATTCCATCCCACACACATACATAAAAAAGCACTATATTTATCTAGATTTGAACTTAGATTATTCCCAAAATAGTATCACATCTCCAATTCCAAAGGTTCAAACACATTTCCCCATACACATACATAAAAATACTATATTTGTCAAAATGTAAACCCAAAATTATTCGCAAAATAGTGTTACATCATGTCATTAAACCATTATTTATTGGTTAAAACATTAAACTATTATTTATTTGTTGGAGTTATGTTTAAAAAATAATAAACCATTATTTGTTAAAACATTACATATGGAGTTATGTTTAAAAAATAATATCTAAATTAAAATGTGTGAGAACTTATTAAACAAATATTAAAAAAATGAAATCTTTGAATTTGAATTATTTAAACAATTTAAAAATCTTCCTTAAAACATTAAAAGGTTAAAGGAACAATCAAATCATTTTTTCAAAGTTCACCTACAAATAAAAACCTTAAAGATAGAGAAGTTTACAAAACCTATCTTTTTTTTACAAAACTATAAAATATTTAAATAGTTTTTGTGATGTTAGAAAAAAAAATTGGTTTATCAAATCTTAACAAAATAAATACACAAATTAATAATTTATCTTAACATATTGTTTTTATGATTAAAAGATTG
Organism: Picea engelmannii; assembly: GCA_009831015.1. Classification (NCBI taxonomy): domain Eukaryota; kingdom Viridiplantae; phylum Streptophyta; class Pinopsida; order Pinales; family Pinaceae; genus Picea; species Picea engelmannii. Next base: position 37,284 of record ML833792.1, read on the forward strand.
AAAATAAACTTTTCAATTTTTCCTTAATTTTAATGAGTTAAAATGTTACGAAGATCCATAGTGTTATAAATAAATTGAAGCTGAGACATAATGCTTAAGTAGGTAGGGAAATTTAAGATAAATTGCTTTTAGTCCTTTGCCTTTTTAGTATCACAAAAATAACATATTCAATGTTTTTAGGTCTAGTCGAGTGCCTAACTCATTTTGAAACTAATGAGAGTTTGAGCTTATTTAATAATATTAATTTTGTTCTTTAAGCTTCCCACAATAGAAATATAATTTTGATATTCTGGCTCGGGGTTTATGTTTTCTTTATAATACAATAACTTTTTATTATTTTCAATTTCTTAATTACACCACAATTTCTCTTTTAAAATTTGTTGTGATAGTAGTTTTAATGGTATCAATATTCCAAAGATAAACCTCCTAATTTATCCTCCAATTGTCAAGCCAGGGATCTAGATCTTTAGTATTCACTCTTTTAAGTGAATTTTAATGGTATTTGAAGCAGTGTTAGGAATCCTTTCAATCTTCATGTTGATTAGTTTACACTTATACATAAAGTCCTTTATCATATCCTTACTCTCAATGGGTGGAAGCCCATTGTCCAAGAGAAGGATTGGGTAGGGCATTTCATTTTTTATTTTAGGATTATTAATTGTAAAACACTTTTGGATTTGCTCAATTTTTCTCGAAGTTTCTCTAGTAATGCTACAACCCCAAACTTTATAGCCATCTAAGACCAGTAGAGTAACAAGCATATCAAAGATGACATTTTTTCCCTGAACCCATAAATATGTTTTTGTACAGTTGTTCCCAAGACCAAAATATGTCTGCCAACCTCTATTAATCCTTCTTTCCACACTATAATTACAATTGAGCTGGTGATGAAGATCAACTCAAATATTTTATATGATGGAACTTCTTGCAAGTTTTCATTTCCATACACAAATTTAAGATATGTGATTTATCTAGATTTGATGATCATAACCTTTGTCTTCTCAATATTTACTGACATTCTAGAGATAGCACAAAAATATTTGAGAGTTATAAGTTGTTTGTCAAGATTGGAGGAGCTTCTTTCCAAAAGAACAATATCATTTACATAAATAAGAAGAGTGATGGTTATTTTAGCTAAGTAGCACCAATGCAACCTACTTTCTCCAAACATGCCTACAATCGGTCAATATAAATCATGTGTGAGAGTAATAAGGTGATTTAAGGTTGAATGATGGCTTCAAAATCAACTTGTCGTTTATCCCTCTTACTGTGACTTTTTGACCAAAAACTAATCTTCTTCTCCAAAATAATTCCACATAACTTGATTAAAAGAGGGCTAATCATAATGGGCTTTTAATTTGAGCAACTATTTTTTCACTAGTTTTAAAATATGAACAATGAGGCTCTAATTCCAATGTTTAGGGAAATATTGTTTGATTGCTAAGTTGAAAAGATCATGGATGTGAGGGATGATAATAAAGCCTCCAATTTTGAGGATTTTTTCCTCATAACCTCCGATATCTTAGTAGTGATCCTTTTTTCTAGGTGTTTTATCCCAAATTCATTGTCCTCCAAAGTGAAAACCTCTTATGTTATAGAAAAAAAATTGTTGTTATATGAAACATTAGGGAACTTGTAGAGATTTTTAAGGTAGGATTTTCAATCACTCATATAAATTATATTGTTATCTTTACCTTTTCAAGTTAGGATTTTCCTCCATAATTTTTTAGTCTTGGACTTAGAAAGGTGGAAGAGTTTATCCTACTTTTTATTTACATATTGTCATTTTTTCCTACTTTTTTTCCTACTTTGTAATTTTTTATATCAATAGTCTTGTCAAAGACATCTCTTATAGTTTTCCTAGAAATCTTAAAATCATTGTCATACCATGGGTTAGTGTTATGTTTTTTATTTTTGAAAGAAATTTCAAAAGAGCACTTGTTTATACATGTGGAAATCTTTGTTGGAAAGTTATGATAAAGGTTCTCAATATGGTTATCCCTTATTAGGGGATTTAATTCCTTCTTTAAATCTTTTATGTATGTTTGTTAAAGATCAAGTGCTTTTCACCATTAGAAAAATTTTCTATGAGAATCTTATGCATATTAATATTTAGAGTTAAAATTAAGGTTTTCCAATTCATGTTCATGCTTGTCCGAGATACCAAAATTAATAATTTGGTTGAGCAAGTGGATATCCAATATAACATAGTCAACAAAAGTGTTGTTAAGACCGTGAGTACAAGTTATTTGGTTAGATTTTGGCCACCACATCAAACTGTTGCAAATTATTAGGTCTTGAAAACTATAAAGTTTATTCAATTATGTACGAAACAAGTTTTCACCTAAATATTTTAAACTTCTTTTATACATATAGGCTAAATGAATGTCTCCATTTAATCATAAAGGATTAGAGTTAGAGATTTTGATTAGGATTGTGACTTGCTTACATGTTTTTCTAACATTAAAGTCCCTTAGGATAAGTGTTAGAATATGAAATATCTGTGCTCGTTTTACCATTGACAATACCCTTGTCACCCAAACATAGGTCGAAGCCACCCTCCGAGCACCTTAATTTTGACTGAGAATTACTCCGGAAGCAAACCCTAGGCTAGATAGCCAAACAAGGTGTAGTGCATCTTCCTCCAAGGATAATGTACCAACAATAGCTGATCAGATAGTCCAAACCCTAGCCAAGAGATAGTCCAAGCCAATACTGAAAACTAGTTGCTGCAGCAGCTGCACCTACAACTCTCCTCCACATGTGCGCACCAAATTGGGAACTGCAGTGCGCACCAGTTGCTGCTCTACAATTATGAGATGTGTCAAATGAGAACTGGCACCCTATATTTATAGTGGTTTTGCCAAATTTGTTGGGGCCGACTTCTCCTTCTGGGTACATATCTGTTCAATATAGTATTATTATTTCTGGCCGACTTCTTCTCTTGGAGGCTAATAACCTAATATAAATTATCTTCTTGAGTCGACAAGACTTTTAGGGTTATTAGCCAACTCATTGGGGTTTTATCTTGCTTTCCAGAGTCTTCTATTCTCGTCAGGTTTACACATGGAGTTAAATACCTCCTGCAGCTACCATAATATTAACACTCCCTCCTAGCTAGGGAGCTATTATAGGTAATGGTCTTGAGCAAAAAAACATACCATTTACCCGGTAGCATCAACATAGTCGTTTAGACTATCTCATGACTAGATCATGAGCATCACCATCACCATCAACTGCATCATCTCTCGAAGCCATACTTCATCTGAGTAATTAGACATGATGCTGGATAAGTCACTCATACCATAGAGTGACACAAGAGTCATTCTTATAATCTAGAAGAGTAAATGCTCTGAACTATTTACCGTCTGGAAAATCTCTATTCACCATTCGTCTGGATGACGATTATCTCCAATAAACTGTTGATAGTCTTCAAGGAAATCAAAACAAAAATAGAACACAACTATGTCTATCCATAGTAGTACATAACTACAATATAGTGGTACACTACCACACCAAGTAACACACAAGTACTTGATCAACAACGTATAGTCACAAACAGTGGAACATATCCACCACAATAGTCTTCATCTACTGTCATACAGTCTTCATAACAAACATTGGATAGCAACCTGCACAGAAACAATGTTATGATATAAACTGAATCATCTGGGCCAATATTTCACTCACATCTGTGAGCTCTGAAAGAATATTTGCCCTCAGAGTAGAACAATGAGATATCTGGACTATTCTTCTCAAGCAAGGAATAATCATTGTCCTGTCTTCTAAACCTGGACCATTCTTACTACACTAATCAAGGTGCACCCTGGAGAGAATGTATAACCCTAAGGAATGCTGAGCCTGGACCATTCCCCACCCCGGGCCATTCCTCCTACACTAATCAAAGTGCACCCTGGAGAGAATGTATAAACCCTAAGGAATGTCTGTCCCTGATTATTGAGCCTGGACCATTCCCCACCCTGGGCCATTCCTCCTACACTAATCAAAGTGCACCCTGGAGAGAATGTATAAACCCTAAGGAATGACTGTTTGGACCATTTCCTCTGTTAACCACAAGAGGAAAAGACTGTCCTGGATCAACCTACAAAATGTACCATTCCTCATGTTAACCACAATGAGAAATCGTTGTCCAGCGAGGTGGGCCAGTCTTCTTGAGTAACCCTCAAGAAGAGAGACTTCCCTAGACCACTCCCCATGTTAACCACAATGGGAATTCAATGTCTATGATACATCAGCAATCAAACTACTTCCCATGTTAACCACAATGGGAAGTCACTTTCCGTCAGAAATCTCAATCCACTTTCCGAACAGGAAAGAATCTGTCCAATCTGGACTATTTTTCAAGAATAAATACTTCAATAATATTTTCAGTGCTCCCTCCTAACCTAGAGAGTCATTTCTTCCTTTTTCAATAAGAAGGAAGTTTTTTCCACGAGTTCCAGCTTGAGTATGCAAACTCTTTCATCTTGGATAGAAGCTTTACCAAAATGTTTTCTTATCTACTCATATGTGGAGATATGTATTTGGAGAATCACTTTCTCCTTTCTGGACTTCATTACGGATAATGTAATGCTTGATTTCAAATGTACTTTAGTTTGGAACACTGTGAAGGGTTTATGTAGCTCTAAACAATAGAGTATATCATAGTTGGAAAACTGGAACATATCCATGTGGCACTTCTTCTATCATCATGAGATCTGATCTACTGAGTAGTCATCTTGATGTTATAGGAAATCTTCACCACGCTTTTGTTGTGCATTGGAGGTTCTCCACCAAGTGATCTTCTTTTATTTGCATATAAGAGTCTCTTTCTGGTATGCCTCAAAGTCTTGATATTGCTCTTCATACACTCTTTATTCAATTTCTCTAGAAAACATTCTTTGCATTCATCTAATGTAGAACTCCAACTCATGGATGTTGTGGATGATATAATGACTCATGTAATGATATGTCTGGTGTACTGGAACAAGTAATCATCATAGTATTCTCCCTCCATTTGGGAGAGTATCTGGTTCTATATCTCACAATGCTTTCATTCATAAGTCTTCCATACACTGTTCTTCATCACGACTTTCAGCTCTTTTGCTTGATTGCTTTTAGTGAGTTCATATCAGGCTGGTAATCTTATGATTCTTGATACAATGACTGATTGTTCTGGTTTCTCTTTCTTTCTTGGAGTCCTCATGTTCTTCTTCAAGTTTTTCTTTAGCTCTTGGGTCCATGGAGTTTCTTATAGATTCCATGCCTTAGAGATTCCACTTCTTCCTTTCATCATAGGATCACGGATCTGGATGGACAACCGTGAATACTTTAAGGCTTCTCTTGGAAGAAGTCTTCTTCTGCGGTTGAACTGAACACGTACTGTCTTTCATGGCTGCTACCATGGATATATATATATATTTCATCATCTTCAATGGATCATAGGATTAGCTCCCTCCTAATCCTTTCTTCATGTATAACTGCATATAATCGGCTCCCTCCCTCTAACAGAGTCCATGCTTCCATCTGCATCCTTATTGTCTTCTGCAATATATAATTGGATCTCTTGTCTAACAGAGTCCAAGCCTCCATCTGCCTCCTTATTGTCTTCTGCAATCTATAATTGGCTCTCTTGTCTAACAAAGTCCACGCTTCCATCTTGTTGTTTTCTACAAAACGTCATAAGTCTTTTTCCAATTTCCTCTCGATTGCTGACTTCTTTCTGTCTTTGCTTCTTCTAAGTCTCTTCATGATTGATTCAGCTTATCTTGCAATATCTTCCACATGATTTGTATTTCATTCTTTTCATGTGTATTATCTAATGATATCTATTTTCATCTTGTTTGTTCTTCCATAGGTATAGTTCTTCTTGGAACATCTTATCTTCCAAGAGATAGATATACAAGATATGCATAGAGACGATGCAGACAAGATATGTACAAGAAATAAGAAGAGTGTTGTTACCTTTTAGAAGAACAAGTCTCTTCCATCCTCCTTAGTCTTCTTTGTAGGTTCCTTTTCTTCGGCAATTGATGCTTCATGTTTCTCCTTCCTTTTCTTTAGCTCAGGACAATGATTCTTGTAGTGACCATACTTTCGACAGTTGAAACATTGTACTTCTGAAATGTCTTTCTCTTGATTTGGCTTCCTCCTTGAGCCAAACTTCCTTCTGTTCCTGAAGTTCTTGAATCTTGTTGTGAAGGCTTGATCATCGTACTTCCTTTGGGGTTTCTATTTTGCATTGATCCTTGATTCTTCTTGAGCATAGCAAGTCCAAAGTTCTTCAAATGTCAGATACTCCTTCCTTGTGTTCATGCTTGCGACAAATGCATCCCACGTCTTGGGAAGACCATTGAGTACTATGTTCACCAATTCCTTCTCTGAAGTTCTCTTCAATCACTTGTAGTTGATATTTTAACTGGGAGATCCTTACAAAGTATGATGTTATGTTGTCATCATCATTCATCTTCATGTCACAGAGCTCATTCTTCAGACTCATAACTTGTCCAATGTTTCTGACTGAGAAGAGATTTGTTAGGGCATCGTACATCTTCTTCTATGAGTCAAGATGGGAGATGTAGGGTATCAAGTGGTCTTTTATATAATCCACTATGATACTCATGGCATTGATGTCAACATCTTTGAACTTCTCCATAGCTGCAACGTTCTGTAGTTCCTTCTCTTTTCCTTCTTCAAACTCTGGCTTCATGATCTTTCCTTTCACGATATCCAACACTTTATTCTTGGAAAGGATGAGGTCAATCCTTGTCTTCCATGCTCTGAAGTTAGAGGCTCCATCTAACTTGTTCTCAAACTTCATAGAGTTAGTCATGGCTTTCTTGACTTGGTCAAACCCTAGATTTGACCAGAAATTCAAACTTCATGTCTTGGCTCGCTGAGAGTGTTAGGAGATGCACTAGGCTAGAGCGCACTGATCTATCCAAATATTAGGTCAATCCATTCACTTAAGGTGCCTCAACAAGAGGATTAGGGTTTCTTCAACTGCTCCTGCTAGTAACCCTAGTGACAATGTCTTGGAAGCTGCTTCTGCTAATGACCCTAGCGACAGTTCCTCAGCGAGCTCAATATCCTAGCGGCTATGTTTCCTTCTAGCGTTTAGACTAAATGAAGGAGGTGTGGGCCCATAACCTGTTAGAATATGAAAGATGTGTGCTCATTTTACCATTGACAATACCCTTATCACCCAACCATAGGTCGAAACCACCCTCCGAGCACCTTAACCTTGACTGAGAATTACTCTGGAAGCAAACCCTAGGCTAGCTAGCCAAACAAGGTGTAGTGCATCTTCCTCCAAGGATAGCGCACCAACAATAGATGATCAGATAGTCCAAATCCTAGCCAAGAGATAGTCCAAGCCAATACTGAAAACTAGTTGCTGCAGCAGCTGCACCTACAGCTCTCCTCCACACATGCGCACCAAACTGGGAACTGCAGTGTGCACCAGTTGCTGCTCTACAATTATGAGATGTGTCAAATGAGAACTGGCACCCTGTATTTATAGTGGTTTTGCCAGATTTGTTGGGGCCGACTTCTCCTTATGGTTACATGTCTGTTCAATATATTATTATTATTTCTGGCCGACTTCTTCTCTTGGAGGCTAATAACCTAATATAAATTATCTTCTTGAGCCGACAAGACTTCTAGGGTTATTAGCCAACTCATTAGGGTTTTCTCTTGCTTTCTGGAGTCTTCTATTCTCGTCAGGTTTACACGTGGACGTAAATACCTCCCATAGCTACCATAATATTAACAAGAAGGATATTACCTTTAGTTTTTATATAAGAAACATCAGTTTCTATGCTACTAAAAGGACATTTTTTCATCTAAATTGTTTTTCTTGTAAAATATGGAATTTAAGTAAAATTACATATTACTAAAAAAATAACATTAATGTCTAAAATCTCCATCCACATGTACTTGTTGAAAGGGTCTTTCTTATGAAGCCCACTGTACATTGTTTTAAGCTTTTTCATTTATTGAGAAATTAGCATCAATATATGTCCAATTTATCGTGTTAGAGTGTATGAATGTGTTGAATATTCATTTTGATATTGTTGTATGCTTAAATTGTTTCCTTTCCATAATCTACTAATTGTATATGTAAGTTAAATACATTGCAAATGTTGTTGTGGTTGAGTTAATTCAACTACGCTAGAATATTCTATTTTTATAGTCTAAAAATTTTGTCAAATTGTGATTCTAGCGTTGTAATGTGATTTTATCACGACATTTATTGCTCAAATTTGGATAAATAAAGATTCAGGTACCGATGGTGGTAAACATGCTCATTGCTACTAGGTCCAATGTAACAAACTTACCCAAAGTGTTACTGATTAAAAGTTGAATACTTTATTGTGACTTTATAAACCACTTATCCTTAGACTCTATTCACTTCCTCATAAGTTCTGGCTTGGGGAAACCTTCGGGGGCATTGGTAATACCTTAGGAACTTATGTCAAATCCTCTTAAGCAATCTGCCATAGAAGATACACTTCCTATGTCTGAATATGTGTCTACATGAATATAACCAAGCCTTTACCTGGATCACTTACTCTATAATGTCAAGATGAGGAGTGGGTTCATACCATTGACTATGAACACATCCCCTTCAAATGTTGCAAGTTCCACGAGCATGGTCACTTATTTAGGGATTGCCCTCAAAATTCCAGACCCATCAACAATGAAGGAAAAAATGAGAAGCCCAAAGATGGAATTACACAGGTGTAGGGAAGAAAAAGAAGCCCCACAAAAAAAAACCAATCAGGTGTCATCCAAAATTCGTCTACACACAACTCCTATGAAACCCAAAGCCAGCTCCCAAATACCCAAGTAGTGGAAGATCCCCATCAATATGTGGCCAAGAGAAATGCCAAAGGAAAAACCAAATAAACCTTAGAACCTATATTGGATAAAATCACCTCTCCCTCAAGCATGGTTCCTCCTATTGGAGATCATACAATAGAGGACGATGATGACATAGCAATTCAACTCGATGACAAGGAGCTCAAGGAAATAGTTTTGGAGAAGCTTGAAGAGGCTTATCATAAACAAGATCTGAAATCCCTCCCTCTGGAGCAACTTCATAAGGTACATGAATTCTATCTAAATTCTACAGCTGGAGAAACCTACAGATCTGATGGTAGTTTTAGCATCCACTCAGATCTACAAAAGGATAATCACAAGATTCCAAAAGAAGGGAAAAGACGTGGAAGGAAATCAACACAACAACTCATTCATGAGATTGGTAGTTTGATGATCAATTCATGACATATTCAAAAGCTTATNATCCTTCCCCATGAAGATTCTATCATGGAATGTCAGAGGCCTAAATGGAAGAACTAGGAAACGAGTTCTCTGAAATAGTATCATGTCATAAAACCTTGATATTCTGCTATTACAGTAAAAAAAAAGTGTTGGTGCCAATGCAGAGAATACCCTTTCATATTGCTGGTGCCAAAGTCAGTATATCTTCAATGAATCTATAGAGGTCGTAGGAGGTATGGAGATTTTATGGAATCCTTCAAAAATAATGATGGACAACTTCTATTCCACTCGATGGAACATCACAAAGCATTATCGTCTAATAGGATCTAATAAAGCATGCATTATTACAAATGCCTATGGTCCTAATTCCCCTTAGGAGAAAGTTGGGTTATTATCTAATCTCTCTAATATGGGTTCTATAGTAGGTCATATAAGGTGGATCATAGGGGGGGATTTCAAAATTATCTTATCCTTGGAGGAAAAGAGGGGCAACATTAGAAGATTGGACAAAGACACTGAAGGCCTACAAAAAATAACAGATGACCTTCACTTGATTGACTTAAACCCATGCAACAATATCTTTACTTGGTCAAATTGACACTCAGGATCCCACCAAGTTGCATGTCATCTGGATCACTTCCTAATCTCTGAATCCCTGATGTTATAAGGTCCTCTCATGGAAGCAAGCATCCTCCCACGCTCTAGCTCAAATAATTGGTCGATCCAACTCTAGCTTGACATAACAAGCTTCCCTCATCAAAGACCGTTTAGATTTGATTTTTTTTTCTTTCCAACCCATATTTTCAGGAAAATGCCCCCATATGGTGGGAGAATGCGACAATTTCCAATGGATCTCTAATGTATAAATTCCAGTAGAAGTTAAAAAAACTTCAAACAATGCCTTCGAGATTGGAATAAATAGGTCTTCAATAACATATTTCAGGTTCATCGATCTCTTGAATGAAGACTAGAAGAAATCCAGACAGAGCTTTTAGCCCAGGGAAACAATGAATCTTTGCTTGATGAAGAAAAACATCTAAAGCAACAGTTGGAAGAAATAAATTAGCAAGAAGAAATCCTTTGGAGGTAAAAATATATAATCCAATGGTTAAAGGAGGGGGAAAATAACACTAAATTCTTTCATTGATCCATGATACAAAGAAGGCATATCAACCATATCACGTGACTAGAAAACAATCAAGGCCAACAATTGTTGGATCATGAAAGCATTGAAAATGAATTGGTCAACTATTACTAGGATCTTCTATCTGAACCCTGTCCAGACCGTGCATGGGCTATTGATAATATTACTCAACACATTCCAACTCTAATTACTCAAGAAAAAAATGAAAAGCTACTCAAACCAATCATCATTGAAGAATTCGATCAAGCAATTAAAGAAATGTCCGATGGGAAATCGTCGAGTCCTGATAGATTCACAACTAACTTCTTCCATCATTGTTGACCAATGCTCCATGAAGAGGTTCGACAGTTAGTTGAGGATTCTCGCATATCAGGTGGCATCTTTAAGACTTTCAATGTAACTTTCCTCGCTCTGATTCCGAAGAAGGAGCAAGCTTCTCACCCCAAGTAGTTTCAGATGATCGACCTCTATAATATCATCTACAAGATAATAACCAAGGTAATAGCTCTCTGATTAAAACCCCTTCTTCATTTCATTATTTCAAAAGAGTAGTCAGGTTATGTAGAGGGGCTTCAAATAATGGACAATGTCATTATATCCCATAAGGTTATTCACTCCCTAAAATCTACCCAAACCCTAGGCATGATTCTCAAGCTAGATCTCTCAAAGGTCTTTGACAAATTCAGCTGGTAGTACATGAGATCTCTCCTTTTAGCCTTTGGTTTTTGCAATGAGTGGGTTAACTGGATCCTCAATCTAACATCTTTTGCTTTTTTCTCCATTTTAGTCATTGACACCCCTTCTAAAACTTTCGCCCCTTCCAGAGGTATCCATCTAGGGGACCACCTTTCCCCCTTTCTCTTTGTGATCATGGTTGAAGGCCTCAGTTGCTATATCAAGGCCTCCATTTTGAGTGGCTCACTTCAATGCCTCTCCCTACATGGAATATAGCATGCAGTTTCCCATAGCGAATTCGTTGATGCCATCATGATGATGGGATCCCCCATTGCTAAGGAGGCACTAAATATTTGTGACATTCTCCATGACTTTAGTGATGCTTCAAGTACTTCCATAAATGTTGAAAAGTACCAAATATTCTTATTTAATACTCCTCCAACCATCCATAATCATATTTCCAACATCCCCAACTTTCCTAGGGGTTATCTTCTATCCAAATACTTGGGTATCCATATGATTGACAATTCACAGCGAAGGAGATCCCGTGAATCAATTATTCAATCCCTAACTAACCGTTTAACCTTCTGGACCTTCAGATCCTTGAACATTGTTGATCGCTTGATCCTCCTAAAGTTTTTCCTCAAAGAAATACATATCTACCTCCTTTTGTGTTGGTTGCTCCTAAGTTTGTTTTAAACACTATCCCTGGCATTCAAAGAAAATTCATATGGCAGGGTAATAAAGAGGGCCACAAGTGGGACCTGGTCAGTTGGCAAGATTTTAAAACCAAAGCTCTTGGGTGGCCTTAGGTTAAGGGACCCTCATCTATTGAACAAAGTACTAAGCGCGAAAATCTGGTGGAAATGGTTGAAAATCCCAGAAGATCTCTGGGCTTGCTTATGGAGGAAAAAATACACCACTCACATTGAGGAATCAAAACTTATCAGGTGTAATGAAAAATGAATAGGATCCCTCATTTGTAATGCATCCTGACAACACAACAATTTCATTCAAGATCATGCTTTCTGGGAGATCCAAGATGGATGAAACGCCTTATTCCCTCATTGCTTCTATAGGAACATATGTAGAATATCTATTTGAAAATGCAGAACAATGGCAACCCATGTGTCATTGATCTCTAGAAATTTGTTGCTCCTTCTCTTCATTGGAGAAAATGGAAACTGGAACATGAAGATCTCAACCTTCCTCCTAATTGAAATTTAAATCCATGGCATGATGAGGCCGCTTCGAGGAATATTTTCATCCATCAAGGACCAAACATTATTCATTGGGGTCACTCCACACTGGATACCTTCACTTCTAAAGAATCCTATAACGTCATGGCTCAATGACATCTTCATCCAAAAGAGAAGATTTGGCAAAGCATATGGAAATCGAACCTATGGCCTAAAGTAAACATCTTTCTCTGGTTGCTAGTCCAAAACTGTATCCTAACATCGGACAACTTTAAAAAATGATGCTTCATAGGCCCCTCAGTCTTTCCCCTCTTTTCTTAGCATGAGGAGTCCATGGAACACCTCCTCAACCAATTCCAATTTAGTAGCAACATCTGGGACTCGACTTCTCAAGCCATGAGAACAACAAACATGAAGTATGACAACATAATCCAATCCATTGAGAGTTGGATAGCCTATGCTTTAAAAAACTCAATCCTGAATAGAATATGACAATTACTTCCTGGCTTTGTTGTCTAGAAAATCTGGAAAGAAAGAAATAAAATAATCTTCCACACCAAACAATCTCTAGAAACCCAGATGTGGTTCAAAATATGTGAAAATGTCTGGGAGACAATAAGAGTTCAGAAATGGAATGAAGAATATCTTTCCTGGGATCCCCCAGAACATGTCCTCCTCTCTAATTGGAAGTTAAATCTTATTCAATCTTAGACCTCCTCGGCCACATGAACAAATGATGTTCACAACCCGACCAATTGGCAAAGGCTGCCAGAAGGCTTCCAAAAAATGAATTTTGATGGCACCTCCAAGGGGAACCCCGGTCCAACTAGATTTGGGGTGGTCTTCCTAGATGTAAATGGTAAAATAACTCACATGTTGGTAGGCAGTTTGGGTCAAGACACCAATAATTCTGCAGAACTTTGGGGCCTCCTTCAGGGAATTCAATGCACATCCCAATTTGATTTAAAACTGCTCATTGTGGAAGGGGATTCCAAGATCATTATTTCCCTCTTTTCCAGGCTTCTGCATGGATCGGATCCAACAAAAATATAAACCAGTTGGAATCTCCTTATTACTATGGAAACCATCAAATATTTGATGTCCACATCCATAGTTCTCATCCCGTCCCATGTTCAGAGAGAGGCCAAAAAAGTCATAGATAAATTGGCCAACATCAGAGTCTCTAATGGGGAGAAAGACATTTGTAAAATTCTTGGAACGGGAAAGGTAAAAATAAAGCAAAGGAATGGAAACCAGTGGTTGTTGAAAGAGGTAAGACATGTTCCAGATCTAAGGAAAAATACAATTTCAATAAGGAAGTTGGAAAGTGAAGGTTGTATATCCATATTTACATATAAGGTGTGGAAAGTCACCAAAAAATCATTGGTGAAAACAAAAGGAGAGAAGGTAGGTACATTGTATTTATGTATTGGTAACACTGACTCTTCTATATCTTTAGCTTCTACAAGAGTGGATACAGAACTGTGACATCATAGGCTTGGAAACATGAGTGAGAAGGGGATGCAGATACTTCACAAAATAAATTTGTTGCCAGATCTTAAACAAATTGATTTGGATTTCTGTGAGCATTTTGTTTATGGAAAACAAAAGAGAGTCATATTTCTTAGAGTCAGAAAAGAAAAGAAGAGTGAAAGGTTAGAGATTATGCATATAGATGTATGGGGACCAGCTCAGGTATCATCTCTTGGTGGATGTCGTTATTATGTTACTTTTATTGATGATGAAACTAGAAAAACTTGGGTTTATTGCATTTGATAAAAAATTGATGTTTTTGATACTTTTAAGAAATGGAAAGCTTTGGTTGATAATGAGACATGAAAAAGGTTGAAGTGTCTCATATCAGAAAATGGAGGTGAATATTGCAGCAATGAGTTTGATGATTACTTTTCATACCATGGGATTCATAGAGAGAATACAGTTCCGGGAACACCACAAGGAAATGGTGTGTTAGAAAGGATGAACAGAACAATCATGGAGCGTGCAAGGAGTATGGGATTGCATGCTGGTTTGCCCTTAGAGTTCTGGGCAGATGTTGTAGATATTGTTGTTTACTTAATAAACAAAGGACCTTCAATCTCTTTGGATGGTCGAATTCCAGAGGAGGCATGGACAGGTAAAAAGGTAAACTATTCTTTTTTGAAGACTTTCAGTTGTGAAGCATTTGTCCATATTGATAAAGAAAATAGAACAAAGCTTGAGGCAAAATCCAAGAAGCATACCTTTATTGGATAACGTGTTAGGAGTAGAGATGTCATATTCAATGAGAAGGTCATGTACAAAGAAATGGAAAGCTTTGGTTGATAATGAGACACGAAAAAGGTTGAAGTGTCTCAGATCAGAAAATGGAGGTGAATATTGCAGCAATGAGTTTGATGATTACTTTTCATACCATGGGATTCATAGAGAGAATACAGTTCCGGGAACACCACAAGAAAATGGTGTGTTAGAAAGGATGAACAGAACAATCATGGAGCATGCAAGGAGTATGGGATTGCATGCTGGTTTGCCCTTAGAGTTCTGGGCAGATGTTGTAGATATTGTTGTTTACTTAATAAACAAAGTAACTTCAATCTCTTTGGATGGTCGAATTCCAGAGGAGGCATGGACAGGTAAAAAGGTAAACTATTATTTTTTGAAGACTTTCAGTTGTGAAGCATTTGTCCATATTGATAAAGAAAATAGAACAAAGCTTGAGGAAAAATCCAAGAAGCGTACCTTTATTGGATACCATGTTAATGATTTTGGTTATCGCTTATGGGATTATGAAAATCACAAAATCATTAGGAGTAGAGATGTCATATTCAATGAGAAGGTCATGTACAAAGATCAATTGCATGAAAAGAAATAGGAAAAAGAAAAACTAGAATACATAGTGCTTGATGAGATCACTGAAAGAAAAATTCCAAAGGTACCAGAAAATCAAAATGTACAACAATAGGAGCAACATGTACCTAAAACTCCTGCAAGTGTTGTTTGCCCTTACAGTTCTAGGTAGATGTTGTAGACACTTTTGTTTACATAATAAACAAAGGACCTTCAAGCTCTTTGGATGGTCGAATTCCAGAGAAGGCATGGATAAGTAAAAAGGTAAACTATTCTTTTTTGAAGACTTTCAGTTGTGAAGCATTTGTCCATATTGATAAAGAAAATAGAACAAAGCTTGAGGAAAAATCCAAGAAGTGTACCTTTATTGGATATGGTGTTAATGATTTTGGTTATCGCTTATGGGATTATGAAAATCACAAAATTATTAGGAGTAGAGATGCCATATTCAATGAGAAGGTCATGTACAAATATCAATTGCATGGAAAGAAATAGGAAAAAGAAAAACCATAATACACAGTGCTTGATGAGATTATTGAAAAAGAAATTCCAAAGGTACCAGAAAATCAAAATGTACAACAATAGGAGCAACATGTACTTCAAACTCCTGCAAGTGTTATTAGAATATCTACCAGGTTAAGTAGACCCCCTGAATGATACTCTCCTTCATTGCATTATTTATTGTTGATTGATTCTGGTGAACCCGAATGTTATGAAGAGGCAATGTAGATAGACACTAAAAATAAGTGGGAGAAAGGAATGAAAAATGAAATGGATTCCCTGGTAAATAATCAGACTTGGGATTTGGTTCAGTTTCCTGCAGGAAAAAGAGTATTGCATAATAGATGGGTTTATAATTTGAAGGAAGAAGATGGAGGCAAAAAGTGGTACGAGGCTAGACTTGTTGTAAAGGGGTTTGCACAAAAGAAAGGTATAGATTTTGATGAAATATTTTCTATTGTTGTTAAAATGACTTCAATTAGGAGTATTTTAAGTCTCGTGGCAGTAGAAGATTTACATCTTGAACAATTAGAT